>JAMKCH010040243.1:0-30493 GCA_023653785.1 Ophioderma brevispina
TGAAAATAGGCTGAATTGCACACAATTTTACATGCACAGACAAAATTTTACATGCACAGGGCCAATGTTACATGCATTTGTGCATGTAAAACCCCTCTAAATCGATCACTGCCCACAATGCATCTTGAATCTGAAATTGCGAAAGGGCTAAATACTAAATTTTTTTCCAAGACTTATACAGTATAGTTTGTGTGCTTAAATACGTTCAAATTCGATCTGCTCTAGAAGAAATTCAGGCATGAATTCAGTATTCTGCCACCACATCCTTTATTCTGTTGAGGCTGCCGAATTCATAGGGTGGTGGCACAATACTAAATTCTTCCGAAATTCGCAATTTGGTATTTTCTGTAAATGGGCAAATTAAAACACAGTCATGACAGTGGCCGGCCTATGGTAGGGACAGGCATGAAATTTTGAAAATGATTAAATCTGTTCAGGATATTACTAATTAATTGGAAAGATACACTTCTTAGAAATAATTTGACACCAAAATTGTGATTGTACAATATTTCTAAGTGAAGATACGACTTACGTCAAAATAAAGACGGCAAGGATTGTGCAATACCTCTGATGAGTGTCCATTATGGGAGCGGTCATTATTTATGCGGGGGGAATGGCGGATTTCAACTTTTTTGCAACAATTTTCGTGTTCCCCCCTCGCTTCCCCCCCCTACACCATTAAAAACTTGCACACTCCCCCTGATTATGCTGATTTCCCCATTTAAAAAGAGTTCATGGTCACCCTCCGATCTCAATTGATGGAAAAAAATTTCATGTTCCCCCTCCTCCCTTTAACAAAAATAATTTCGGGTTCACCCCCATAAACCTCCAGTCCCCCCCCCCCCCCACCGCATAAATAATGACCCGTCCATTAGAAATATATGTGTAAACTCGAATGAGAATACGGTGCCACCACACAAAAAAATTGTAAAATTGATCTTTTTGGTGACCATATTTGGTCAATTTAACTAATGCATCATCTTCATCACTGTAAAATTTGAAGTGAAAATTCCACCATTAAGGGGTAAAAATGAAAAAACAAATTGGTCAAATTTGCCCATTTTTTGGCCATTTTAGGCCAATTTTGAGCAAAAAAGGCATTTTGCCCAACTGGTAGCAAAAAATAGCAACGCTCCTGGATTCAACTAAGATTGTTTTTCTCTTCGTCAACCCAAGTCGGAGCATTGTCATCCAAAGATTTTTTGGCTTTATTTGCATTTTGGTCAAAAAATCTATTTTTAGACTATGGTTATTATTAAACTAAAAAGTCACCAAAGTAACCAATATTATATTTTGATTCCCTGGACATTTAACTGTTTGTCAAACCAAACCACAAGCATAAATATGCATTTTTTTTCTGAAAACCAGCATAAAAATACAGTTTTTACAGGTGAAAATGACACCTTTTACATAGGACATAATTATCAAGTCAAAGTTATAGTGCCCTCGCTCAGATGTGCCTGTCTCTACCTATGGGACAGCCCGATAGACAGTGCTCGATTTACAAAATAAATTTTACATGCACCGGTGCATGTGGAACCAAAGCTCTACATGCACAAAATCAATGTTGCATGCACACATATTAACAATAAAATTTAACTCAGCAGTACAACTGATCAGTTGTATGTCCATTCATACAATATCATCAAAATATCAACTAGAACACATTCTATTTGGTATTACTTTGTGTCCCAGGAGCTAAAATTGACTAACTTTGGTTTGCCCTACATGCATGTAGGTTTCACTTTCAGAGATAGAAACACAATCCACATGCATCTGTGCATGTGTACAACAAGTAAACGAGCACTGCAGAGAGAATATTCACTCAATTGCATGACGCAACAGGATCATCAGAATCAAAGGAAATTTTGAAATTAACTTTTTTCTTGAGGGGTATAGTCATAAATATGTGCTAGGCAGTGTTCGATTGAGAGGGGTTTTAATGCACAAATGAATTGTAACATTGCTCTGTGCATGTAAAATTAAGCCTGTGCATGCAGATTTTCTGAGATACAGCCCATTTTCTGAGAAAAAGTGTGCATGTAACTTTTCTTTCTTAAATCGAACACTGGTGCTCGGATCACAAAATGAACCTAGGCTTTAAAGTTGATTAGTGCGTATGAATCTAT
This sequence comes from Ophioderma brevispina, assembly GCA_023653785.1. Taxonomy (NCBI): domain Eukaryota; kingdom Metazoa; phylum Echinodermata; class Ophiuroidea; order Amphilepidida; family Ophiodermatidae; genus Ophioderma; species Ophioderma brevispina. The sequence goes on from JAMKCH010040243.1 coordinate 2,130, forward strand.
GGCATATATAGTGAAATATCCCTAAATAAAAAGTACAAGATGGTTTTCATGGCCATTGGAGTCATCCTTGCGAAAAAAATTCCAGATTATTCTGACAATGTACACAACTGTAGGATCATGGAAGCTACATTGTTTATTCCGGTGTATATTTACAAACCACATGAGATGCATACGAAACAGAAGCCCGCGAAAATATATCACGTGACTTCAGCAGTTTGCCACAAGCCTCATCCTTATGAACTTTGTTGAGCACAAAGGATAGGAGCGAGTTCGTTTAGAAATTTTTTGCAAAAAAAATTACACTTTCTAAAACCGCAGTGATTTGAGGAAAAAAAAAATGTAAAGAGGGTGTTTTAGATATCATTTGTGATTTAACAAAAGGTTTTAGTTGGCCTAAAACACTAACAATCCATGAAAACGTGGCCATTTTAAAAGGGGTCGCGTAATAGTTATAGTTTTATTGAAGTCGCAAGTAACCACTGAACTCTATACAATGGATGGCTACACAACAGTAATGTATAAGGGCCCTTGCACAGAGCTAAATTATGTTGGACTTTTTGTTTCCCCTCCAGATCAACCAAGCATGAGAGAATACAATACATGCACCTGGGTTCACCTGCACATTTCAGTATTTATGCAGGTGATTCCTTTGTATTCTCTGCATGCTTGGGTTGTTCTGATATGGAGGCAGGTCTGGCCAAGATAAACCTATTGACCTGCAGTGCAAACGCCCTATTAGATTGAATGGAGCAACGGGCGACATCTTGGTCTACCGAACACAATAAGCATTCAGAGGGGGGGGGGGGAAAAAAACCACTGTTTAACAGAGTTGTATCCCAGGTGACGTTTTAGAGAACTAATACGCGCAAATACAACGAGCTCAATGAATTGGCTTGATTCTGGTTGTCCATGATGTCGATTATCACATTTCAACGGAACAAATTTTGTATAAAGACCGATCTTACAATACCCCATGTTGGGCCTCTTTTTTGAATGACCAATAGGCCGTCAGTGCCGCAATCACGAAAGCCCAGGTTTCCAATCCATGTTATAGAGATCAGTGTTCAAACCCACTAATGCGCGGTTCAGCAATTTACGTATTTTCAATGTACCGAGTAGCGCTTCTTGTATGATGAAGAGTTTCCTAATTTTAAAAACAAAAAAACACGCGTTTTTAACCTAATTTTAAAAAAAAAAAAAAAAAAAAAGTATGCCATTTTTGATAAATTTATATATTTTAAAGGAAAACTGTTTAAAGTAAAGCTGTGTTTTTAATTATTGTTAAAAGTAGACACGATAGTCTTTCTTTCAGGCCAGAACTTGACTAACCACCGATTCAGCGTTCCATTGGTGTGAAAGACTAAACAGGGCTTGTGGCAAAAGATAGCGTAAATAATAAACATGGGACTTCGTTTAAACGTTAATATTCGAAAGTTACGCATGAAAATGTGTTTTCTTCGCAAGGAAACTCCAAGGACCATGAAAACCATCTGGTACGTCATATTATACAAATATGACTGCTCATGAGGGAAATGGTGCAAAATAACTACCCGAGGTGACTGGAGAAAAAACCGTGGGCCTACTATTTTCCCGAGACCGAAGGTCGAAGGGAAATAGTAGGCCAACGGTCTCCAGTCACCGAGGGGAGGTATTTTGTACCATTTCACGAATTAAGAGCAGTAAATATTTGTTTTATCTAACATATAAAAAATTTCACTCATTTGAAAAAACTTGCCAAGTCTCGTCAAGACGGCTGCCAACCATGCACCGCAATCATTCACATGTTTTTTTTGTTTTTTTCCCATGATGAAACTCAAAGATGGTAAGTCTAGTCATGCTTAATCCAATCGCGGCTCTCTCCCACAAATTTCTCAACCTGCTCTCGGCCATACGATTTGTTTTTCCGGTATACTCTATCTACGCATTGATATTTCTCCATGTTGAGTCAAAAATTCAACAGAAATTGCCCAACGGTGAAATGTAAACACGCAGAATCAAGCAGAAGATGCAGTGTCAGAGGTCAATCACCGTGGGCATGGGCGATGCAAGATACCATTGCAGGGTAAAAAGTTCCCATAAAAATGAACTATTCCCCGTGACGGGGGAAATAGTAGCTGTTATTGGGAAACTTTTTTCCCTCCTTGAAATTTTGGGGGGAACAGGTTCAAATATATTATGTCATGTGATATAGTATCCACCAATCACAGGAGAAATATTTTTTATGTGTTAATAACTTTAGGGTATTTCAGTATATATGGGCGATAGATTCATCTTCATAGCCAGTGCAAAATGATAAGTACCTTACCCCTCCAAGGGAGGTGGGATACACAAATGACATATAGGGACATGCCACAAACACGTCTCATTTTCAGCCTTCTGGTATATCGACCCTTTTTTATGCAATTTGGTATAGCAATGAGTCGTTTGTTAAATTGGAAAATTAGTAATTTTTGTCAATTGGAGCCAAAAAATTCTAAAAATTGTCAAAGAAAATTAGTCCAATTTCCTCAACTTCAACTTTTTTCATAAAAAAAATGTTACACAAACAAATTACAGAAACAAAATTTATGGAGGAGTTGGCCAAAAGAATGCCCAATAAGACAGACTGGAGTCAACCACTGAAGTTATGTTAAAACATATCTTAAGATGAGGACATACAATCAACAAACACAAAAAAAAAACGGCCAGTGATCAATGCACCGTGATTTAAATTGTTCAAATTGCCATCAACGAATATTGCAGTAAAAATAAAAGAATGCAAAAAACTATTCTTTAGATTTGGAAAATAAGTTCAATTCTAAATTGTTGCGAAAGGAGGTTACTGATTCGAATTGTGTAGATGTTTCCCCAAATTGTTCCACAGAATAGGACCGGATGTTCGCACGGATTGATCCGTGAAAACTTTCTTATTTCTCGTAAGATTGTAGTTGTTAATATTTCTTGTGCTATACTTGTGAATGTCAGACCGTTTGCTAAAATAGCTGTTAAACATACTCGGCAATTTGTTAATGGAATACTTACATACATAAATATACCAAGCTCTAGTTTGTATATTTAAGGCATTATATCTTGTAAATAAGGGTGCAGTATGGCTTCTGTAATGGCTATTTGATATTATCTGAAGTCTGAAAACAAAGTTTTCCAAATTTGCATAAAATTTTGAAGAAAAATGGTAAATTTGTATTAAATTTGGCCCAAAATTTGCATCTCTTTATAAGTCCCTTTTTTGGCAAAATTAAACTCAAAATGCGCCCTCAAGATAACCGTGTTTGATTTCAAAGTGTATGTTTTAAAAAGATATGCATCTTGGTATTAGGTTAAGAAAGAAATACATTTCAGTGGTCAATATTCATAGATACAGTTAGTGAAATATTTGACAGCATTTTTACTAGAAATTGCAAAAATTTCTAATTCGTAATTTTGTTTTTTCAACCATAAAAAAATAAGAAAACCGCTGAAAATTCAATATTAGAGAGTAGATTTATAGGGTATCTTTCTTGCATGTTCAATGTAAATTGTTGCACTAAATGAATTTCAATATTTGGCAAAAGGGGACATTGCTGTGGAATTGCCCACATGTTACACAAGTTAAAATTGAAATTCACTTTTTTTTCTGAAATAACATTTTTGAGAGAAAGCTATTAAAAGGTTTGTATTTCCTACCCCAACACACATTAAGGGCTTTTTTGAACACTCCGGTAGTTTTTAACCAGGGCTTGAAATAAGGATTTCAGATCCAGGAGCAATTTTTGGTGTTTTTAACATTTTATTGCCCCTGGTCTTTACAAGTGTACACAGTTTTGTTTCAGAACCAGGGGCATTTTGCCTTTTAGCAGGGGTAAATTTTCCCCTTGCCCCTGCTTATTTCAAGCCTTGTTTTTAACCACCACCCATGCTCCAGGAGCAGGTCTCCCTCACTAACCTCAAAGGGCAGCTATTATTTTTTCTTATCTTTTTTTGGACTTAGAATTTTTCCCTTTAACCTAAAAAATGATGAAAATTTTATATATTTTAAAAGAGGCAGTAGCGAGATTCGAACCCGAGACCACTGTATCATGAGGTCAGCTATCTAGCCACAAGACCAGCGAGGATTGGTGTGCCAGATTTGCAATTCTAATCCTTGATAACACTGCTATTGTGGTCAGCAATATATATAATGAATAGCTCCACTCTGGAACGGTTGCCACAACCTATGCTCCAGGAGCATGAGTGGTGGTCAAAATCTCACACTTGCTTTTTGAACGCACCGTGGCTACCATACAGGTGGTAATATAGGTCCGTTCATACTTTACCACTTCTAAGTTCGTTGCGGCGAGTTGCGGTGCCATAATTGCAGTCTCTTCCTAAAATACCGTATTGTGGTATCGGGTATCGCAATAGTTAAAAATTCATTAGATTCACTGAGGGTTGCGGTGAGTTGCGGCATGAAAGTGATCGATATATCATACATATCAGCAAAGAAACTCACCACAGATCCGGTAAAGTATGAACGGGCCTTATCGTGCCTGTTGTGAAACATCAGAGGGTGCCGCAAAGATAGAGATGATATGTTACACACCCATCCTAAGTCACACCACCAACTTGTTTGTAGATTAAAGGCACTATCAGTGATTTGCTATATCGGAAAATCAAAAAAATCTTTTAAAAATCAGATTTTTGCACGTTTGTAACAAGTGTAGGTATTGTAACATACCCTACAAGTGGTAAGACCAAAAGTGACTTTATATCAACAAAATCAGACATTTTAGTCATTACTGTCCATACGGACACTTATGTAATTGAATGGAGATTCATATCTTTGAAACTGATGTGTTCTGCCCTTTCTGTCAATTTTTCAGTTGGGAAAAATAACTTAAAAGAATTCTACTGACTTATCCCTAACATTTAAGCTATTCATGTAAATTTCAAAAATTTTGACTCTTTTGGGCAGATCACTGATTGTGTCTTTAAATCATTATAGAATTTGAATTCAATAGCCTTGTAAAAGTATTGGCCTACATAACAAATACAAGTTTTTCTTTCTTTCCTTCTTTCTAATAGGGAAACCCAAGAGCAATAGTCACATTATCACCAAATCCCTAACAAAGGAACAATGACAATCATCAAAACTTGATATAACTGATTAAACAGAATACCGGTAACAGATTATATGAGTATGCTAATTTTGAGTGAAAATCACCATAAATTTCACATCTGCTTACGGTAAGCCAAAAAAAACACCATGAAAACCACAATAAGCAAGAGTATTGGAGCCCACGAGAGGAGAAGCACACCATCTTTCAGGCGGCGTCCCTTTTATTGCATTTTTTGCAGTAACTTGCGGTTCTTTGCCGATTTTGATTCCTACAGCAGACATGCCAAGAGACACAACAAACTTTGTCGCAAACCTGTCGGCAAACGTCTCGCGCAAACTAATTCGACGCTGATGTCGCTGAATGTTGAGAACATTCTGTCGGATGAATTCACAGATGTTGATGTGTATGCCTTGATGGAGGAGATCATGTCAAAGAACTGCCAGGTATATCTAGGTGACAAAAAACTTTTCAGTAACAATTTGGATGTATATGAGACACAGGAAAGTACTGGTGTACAACCATTTGCTTGCAATCAGTGTACTGCTCGTTTTGACACCAATGGACAGTTGAGGTATCACAAGGATAAAGACCACAAGGCTCTCGACGCCTTCAAATGTAAAACTTGCAGGTCAGTTTTCACAACAAATAGAAGTTTAATTCGACACGAGAAGCAGCATGAAAACTACAAACAATACAAATGTCGTCATTGCAACAAAACTTTCTCTCACCAGAGATATTTTGAAGCCCATGAGAATTCGCACGAATCGGACGAACGCCCTTACAAATGTTTCAAGTGCAATTCGTCTTTTATTATACGTAATCACTTGACGCAGCACGAGAAAATCCACACGAATACAAGGCGTTTTCAGTGTGAGCAGTGTCCTGCTTCCTTCCCGACAAATGCTCGATTGACCCGCCACAAAAAGGGACACCTAAATTACAAGAAATTTCAATGTGATCATTGCCAAAAGTCTTTCTCAGATTTAAAATATCTTGCAGCTCATGAGAAATCGCATACTGCAAAGGAGAGAAAAGAGCCATTTACCAACAAAAACAAAGAACAAAAGCAACACCAGCAGCAGCAGGATATCGTTGCCGTCACTGTCAGAAATGTTTCTATAGCAAGCAGTACTTAGATGCTCACGAGAGTTCTCATTCTGGTGAGCGGCCATTCAAATGCAAACAGTGTGACTGCTCCTACATTATACGTGCTCATCTTAGTGCGCACGAAAAATTGCACAACATTGAGAAAATGTTCAAGTGTGACACATGTGGCAAAGCGTTTCCAACAAACGCAAGGTTGAAAAGGCATATGAAGTCGCATTTGAGACCATTTGTGTGCAAAAAATGCGGGAAAGGATTTGCAAAACAAGATGGTTTAGATCGTCACGAGGAAAGGCACAAACAGACAAACCAGTTTGTTTGCCAGAGTTGCGGGAAGGATTACGAATCACAAGAAGCTTTGTCTAACCACGAAAGCAGTCACACAGAGCAGTTAACTGAATCGTCCATTGACAATCGTAGAGAAGTGTCCAGTTCGAAGAAGTCCCATACTATTCGCACTGAGAAAACACGCAGACCATCAAAAGAATCTGTTATATGTGGTCAATGTGGTTCTGAATTCAGATCCCACTCAAAGTTAAGTAAACATGTAAAGAGAATTCACATATCGCATAAGTGCAAAATTTGTTCCAAGACTTTTGGTCACGTGCAGTCTTTGATCATACATGAAAGGGAACATTCTAATGTGTGAGTGCGACATACTGTATCATCTGTAATAAATACTCTGGGACGTCATATTTTTCACACAGCTGTTTGACCCAAGAGAAGATATCAGTAGCTTCCCACAATGCATTGCTTCCAATGGAAGTTTTTGTACAGGTAGTCATGTGAATCGTTAGAGATGAAACATTCTTAAAATGCAAGTTTGTGATCAGTACTGTCAATTTAGCCATGTTTCATCTCTAACGATTCACATCAGTAGCTGTACAATGCATTGGGGGAAGCTACTGAAATCTTCTCTTGTTTGACCCCATGCAAATTGTCTCTTTTATTTTTAGAACAATTTTAAGCAGTGGTGACACAATTTTGACAACTGGTGCAAGTAGGGACATGCAAGAGCTATTACCTCTGCAAAAATCAGGAATATCCATTGCGAGAATCTGGCCATATAGGCCTACAAAATTCATTATTTCTTTCTTTTTAATAGTGCCCTGTCATTTTCCATAGAAAGATAAACTAGATTTTTAAGGAAAAAAAATCACATTTTCATGTAATGAAATTTCAGAAAATTTACACAGGATGTAGTTAGTGCAATAAATAATTCAAATCGGTTGTCAAAACTGTGTCGCCGTTGATATTTTGTTTTATTTTTTGTCGTAATAAATTCAACAGCTTGGCAACTGGGAGCAATTTATTACACTTGTCGTATTTGTTCAGGTCAATTTCTATTGCAACATAACCATGATTTTGGGAATACAGCGTGCTAGCTCCAAGCATGGAAGGATAATTGCTACTAAAATGTCTTTGGGGTGGCTATTTAAACACATTGACATTACATATAAATTTTCCACTCAAAATCTATGATTTAAAGTCACTATTACATTTAATTGACACATACACCTGGCACCTGTAGAGTTAAGCTTTTTAGCTGAGTTCAGCTTTCTTTATACTTCAAAAAGTCAAATTTTTTAGCCTTTTTCATTTTAATTTCCGCCTGTTTTTTTTTTTACCTTTATCCCAGTTTTTTACACTATATTTCAGCTTTTTTTTCTCTTGTTTTTTTTCAAAAACCCCACTCACAAGTCTGGCCTGGTGAGTTGTACACAATTAAGCCACATTCGGGCTGCCAAAACCCATCCCCACAATTTTTGTAATTGTATTCTCAGTGTGTACTCTCCTTATATGGCTGATTTTTGGTATTAAGAACATTTGGTCAAAAAGCACCAGCTGGTAAAGTCTCATTTATTACATGTTGATGTATGACAAGCCAGAATAAAACAAAAATCTCAACGCGACACACTTTTGACAACTAATTTTTGATTATTTGCACCACTGAGACTCATCCTGTGTCTATACGAAAATTCATTGCGGGCAAATATGATTTTCCTTATATCTAGTTTACACGTCTCCATGGAGAATGGGCGTATAGAGGGCGCTATAACATGCAAGTCATGACCTTGTAGGCCTATATGGCAAGATTCCCAACAATGGTTTTTCTGATTTTTGCAGCCATAATACCTCTTCTGCATGTCCCTACTTAAAACTTTAAATTGTGTCGCCCATTGCTTAACATTCTCCAAAATAAAGACATTTGAATGGGGTCAACAGCTGTGAAAGATGAGGGTGCTTTTATTATAGGGGGACTTTTTATTACCGACATAGGTAGTCTCGCCATAGCGCCTTTTGTAACTGAGAAAATGTAATCTGTAGAGCTATTGTTTGTACTGATGCAAAGTTTTGTTCATCTGTCTGTCTTCTTTGTAAAATGTAAAAGAACGCTTTTTGTCAAACATGCCTTGATAAATTTTCATGAAATCTGGAGACAATGACCCTTGAGTAGGGATGCAAGAGGAAAATTTAGGTCAAAGACCGTCATACATGTTCATCGCTTATTATATGTAAATGATATTCGCTTTGTTATCTGTGCATAAGTATTCCGCTTAACAACAATCTTGCCACAGCATGCACCAACACACGTACATCACGCACTCCATCTGCTGTGCTGTGGGCATTGCTTTCAGGTACGCTGGTACTATTCTCAATTTGCGGTACGTTTAGAGTCTTGGTCCTATTTGGTGTGAATTAGCAATTAATAGGGGGCTCATTAAAGATCTTGTCCGATTTTTGTGTATCGTGTTATCTACTTGGTATAAGAGCCTTACGCTTGTATACACAGGCCACCAGGTACCAGGGGTGAAACCAACTTGCAGTTTTGAATGCTTAACGCAATATGCTAGTGCACGCCCTATGCACTAATTTGTTCATCAGTTAAGTTTTGTCAATACCTTGAGAACGGAATGGATTTGAAAGCCAAAATTTCAGGAAGACAATACGATTGGACAAGCAACCTTTAATTAAAGGTGGACTTCAAGATTTTTCTGGGATGTACTCTCATATTTCTAAACAAATTGAGGTTTTGCCTCATTTAAAACATACATAATGCTTGTCCCTGCTAATTGGATTTACTGGATTTCTATGTCGCTTCATTACCGCCATTTGTTCAAATGTTGATCAAGTCTTTTTGCCCACACAACACAATGTTTTGTGTGTGGGTTTATCAAAGGACTAGACCGGGAAGCAAAATGGGCATAGTGGCCTCTTAGATTTTTTCATCTAGAGGTCATTTAATATAAGTGTTCTCTCACAATATCAAGAGTGAATTCACATTATATAAATAATCGCCTTAATTACAAATAGAGCGAATCAGATTGATTACATATTAAATGGAATAAGCTTGAAGGGTGAATCCTTGCATTCGGCCGTGCGTTTGCCTAATCTTGACAATCCTACTTAAAAAAAAAGCCGCTTTGGGCCCTTTTTCCCCCCCCCCCTTTTTGCAATTTTTTTTGGCATTTTGCCTTCAAACTATCAGTAATTATGATTGAATGACTACATTAATAACTGAGCATTTCACTAGCTCTTTATGGCGCCTGCCTTCAATATGTTCACAAACAGAATGATTGGTTGGCATAACTAAAGTACTGAGTGTTGTCTACCCCTTTTGGGTAATTTTTGCCTTCCAGCATGACCCACAATAAGATTTAATATTATAGCAAAATTCTCCTGAGCGTTTGTCCCTAGCCCAATTTTACTTTTGCCTTAATAAAGTTCAAACAAGCTGTGTTCAAAGGGAGCAGTTAGTACACTTGAAGATAGTTGTTCAGGTACAATTTATATTGCAAACATAAACCGTGTATGTTGGGAATACACAGTGATAGCTCCAAGCATGAAGGAGAAGTGCTACTAAAATGGTCTTGGGGGTGTCTATTTAACACATTTTACATGAACAGATAAAAATGTTCCTAAAAAAATCTATGATTTAAAGTAATATTTACAATTTAAATTGACAAACATACACCTGGCAGCCTGGAGAGGTTAAGCTTTTAGTGATTTAAGCTGTCTTTATAATTTCAAAAAGTCAAAATTGTATAGCCGTTCATTTTCAGCCTGTTTTTACCTCTGTACCAGTTTAACACTATTATTTCAGCTTTTTCAGCTGTTTTTTTTCAAAACCCCAATCACAAGTCTGGCCTGGTGAGTTGTACACATTAGCCATGTTTTACGATAGAGGAGTTTCCAAAATCTTCCCAATTATACTTAAAATGTGTAATATTCAAGTATCGAATGTAATTTTGGTGAATTTTACTGGTTTTATTGGAACGTTCTGAGCCCAAGACCACACTCCAAAGTAAATTTGGGCAAAGAAATGTACTTTTGAACCTAAAATTCCCCCTTGTCTTACTGCAACGCTACCTATTTTGATGGACACCAATATGTCCATCAAAGTTAACTTAGCAACAAACATGATGATTTTACCTACTTTTGTGAGAGGATTGATTTTTTTATTAGATATGATGTATTTGGTCACTTATTCATATCACGACAGTTTTCAACTCTCCTGTTTTCAGATAATTTTACAAAAAAATACTGTTTTTCAGGCGAATGTTACATTTTGATGGACAAAAATGGGAAAATGTTGGTCCATCAAAAAGTGTAACATTCACCCTTTCAAAAGTTCAGATCTTAAAAACTACTTATTGCAGGCAACTCTCAAATTTCTACCAGATGTTGCTTTGTGAATTTCATGAGGTTAAATAGGAAAAAACATCTGATTAAGTGGCCACAAAAATTACTGAAAAATGTGTTTTTCTACATAAGGCCAAAAGTAATGGACCCTCTCTCGTGAAGGGCCTTAAGCCCAACATTTTAGTGCATGACAAATCTCACCACAAATTTTTGATTGTGATATCAGTTATACTCTCCTTAAGGCATGATTTTTGGTGATATTAAGAACATTTGGTCAAAAGCATCAGCCTGTTGAAGTCTATTTATTACATGTTGATGTATGACAAAGCCAGAAATAAAACCAAAAATATCAACGGAGACACACTTTGGACAACTAATTTTGATTATTTGCACACTGACTTCATCTGTTTGTAAACTATACGAAAAATGTCATTGCGGCGCAAGGGCCAAAATATGATTTTCCTTATAATCTAGTTTAACACGTCTCTATATGGAGAATTGGCGTTAATATAGAGGGCGCTTTATAAATGCTAAACTCATGAACTTGTAGGCCTATATGGCAAGATTCCCACAATGGATTTTTGCAGACATAATACCTCTTGCATTGTCCCTACTTAAAACTGAAAAATTGTTTCGCCACCTGCTTAAAGTGATCCAAAATAAGAGACGATGATTTGAATGGGGTCAACAGCTGTGAAAGATGAGGGTGCTTTTATAGAGGGGGGACTTTTATTACAGACAATATGGTAGTCGTCTGCAATAGCTGCCTTTTGTAACTGAGAAAATGTCATCTGTAGAGCTATTGTTGTACTGATGCAAGTTTGTTCATCTGTCGTGTGCTTCTTTGTAAAAGCTTTTTGTCAAAACCATGCTTTGATAAATTTTAATGAAATAGGGAGACAATGACCCTTGAAGTAGGATGCAAAGAGGAAAATTGAGGTCAAGACAATATATACATTGTTCATCGCTATTATGTAATGATATTCAGATTTGTTTATCTGCTTTGAATGAAAGGAATTACGCTTGTACACGTGTGGTCTTGTCCCACAAGCATGCCACCACACACGTACATCACGCACTCCATCTGCTGTGAGAGCATGCTTGCAGGTATATGCTGGTACTATTATCAATTCGTACGTGTTTAGTAGTCTGCCTATTTGTGTGAACAAAGTATAGGGGATCATTAAAGATGCTTGGGTATCGTGTTATCTACTTTGTATGAGAGCATGACACTGATACCGGCCACCAGGTACTGTGGGAAACAAAACTTGCAGTTTGATGCTTAACGCAATAATGCATAGTGAAACGCCCTAGTCACTATTTTGTTAGCAGTAATTTGTCAGTATCTTGAGAACGGAAGGGATTTGAAAGCCAAAATTTCAGGAGCACAATGACGATTGGAACAGCACCTTTAAAGGAGGACTTCAAGATTTTCTGGGGATGGTACTCTCATATTTCTAAAAAATTGAGAGTTTTGCATATTTATCATGACATAATGCTTTGTACAATGTTTATGGATTTACTGGATTTCCAGTGTCGCATTCATTCCGCCATTTGTTCAATTTGATCAGTAATTGGCCCACACAACACATGTGTTGTGTGGGTTATCAAAGGACAAGACAGGGAAGCAAAATGGCATAGTCGCCTCTTAGTTTTCATCCGATGAGGTCATGTAATATAAGTGTTCTCTCATCAATTATCAGAGTGATGCACACATAGAAATAATCGCCTTCTTAGAGTCAATTCCATGCCAAAACACCAAGGTGTGGAACCCACCCTCTCAGATTTGTGAAATTGCAGTCCAAGGTACATTTTATGGGGATATCAGAGGAGTCAAAGGAAAAATTAACTTCCTATTCCCATTTTGAAGTTATGGGCTCTCAACGTTTTACGACTCGGACTATAATGTAATTCAGTATAAAAAAACTTTATTAATGTATTTATATAATCATTAGTTTGCAACTTGTTGCACTCAATTAAACAAAGCAAGTAGAATTTCTTTCTATCCCCTTAGTAAAACTTAGGCCCTCAAATGTTAGCCAGGTGCAAAATGCGACTAAATGGCGAACCACACATAGAGGGCATTAACTTGATGCGTACACCTGAAATGAAGTTCTAGCATTGAAAAAATATTGCATACCTATAAACAATCACTGTGATAGAATGTTGTGTTGTATTTTTGTGTTCGTCAGTGAAAAAAAATTTGGATTACATATCAAGCAAAATGAAGCTCAGTTTGGTTTATAAAAGTTGCTGAATTCAGAACCTTTCACTTAAAATTGCAAATTGCCTCAGGAATTTGGGTGATTTTTTTTTCATCACTACAGACCACTCTTAGATGTGATCAGTATCATCCAAAAAATGTCCCCAAACCAATTCCTACATGACATGTAGGTGATCCCAGTTCAAAGTTTTCCAGTACTTAGTGATAAAATTTTGCCACTTTTTATGCGTAAGGTTTCTGCATTCTGCAACTTTTAAACCAAAAATGGGCAAAATTTGCTGTATTGTTTTCAATGAAGACACTCAAAAAAAAAACAAAATGTTTAAAAACAAAACCAAAACTTATATCACAATGATTGTTTACAGTGTATGCTAATATTTTTTTCAGATGCTAGAACCTTTATATCAGGTGTACGCATCAAAATAAGCCCCTCTATGGTGGTTCGAACTTTTAGTCCATTTCGCACCATGACAACTATTTGAGGGCCTATTTTACTAGGGGGATACAAAGATTCTCTTTGTTTGTTATTGATGCAACCCGTGGCAACTTAGTGAATTATATAAATAGAATATTCAAGTTTTTTAATACTGAATCACAAATTTTAGATCAGAGTCGCTAAAACTTTGCAGGCCATAATTTCAAAACGGAATGGAATGGAATTGAATTTTCCTTTTGACCTCCTCTGTAGACCCATGAAGTACCTTGACTGGCAATTTCAACAAACTGAGAGGGTGGCTGGTTCACACCTTGGTGTTGTGGCATGGAATGACCCTTAATTACAAATAGAGCGAATCAGTATTGTTTAAATATTAAATGGAAATATAATAGCTCTGAAGGGTGAATACTTGCAGTCGGCCGTGGCGTTTGCCTTAGCTATGACATCATTTACGCGTAGCGCTTGCTCTTGCAATTTTTGGCATTGTGCCTTCAAAACTATCTAGTATATGATTGAATGAACTACATAATAAAACTGGAGGCATTTGCACTAGCTCTTTATGGCACCTGCCTTCAAGATGTTCACAAATAGATGATGGTTGCAAATACTAAAGTACTGAGTGTTTGCTCTAGCGCTCTTTTGGTATGCCTCAAGCATGGACCCCAAATACGATTTAAATACGTAATAGCAAAAATTCTCTGAAGCGTTGCCTAGCCCAATTTAGCGGTTGCCTTAAGCATGACCACAAGAGAGATTGAATGATAGTGTAAGTAATACTGAGCATTGTGCCCTGGCCCTTTTTGGAGTTTGCCCTCACGTTTACATATCCTTCAGAGTAATTGACTAAAAAGCAAGTACTACTGAGAGTGTTTGCTCTAGATCCTTTGTGGCCGTAGGGCCGGAAGAGGGCAGGAAGAGCCAAGAACATCTCAATAAAATAAATGACTCATCAAAACGAGGAAAATGGCCAAGGTTACCAAAGAAATAGGGAGCACACTACGCTGTGATGCACACAATAAAAAAACATGACCCAAATCTAACTAGCATCAGAGGTGGGCGGGAGGGTTTTTCAGCACGCACAAGAATCCCGACAACTCGGTGGAAAACAAGAGGCTGAATGAAGGAGAGAGAAGACAAGCATGCCAAATGGAAATGGCAAGGCCCGCCGAACCTGAAAACGGACGGGCTTGCAAAAGGTGATCCAAACAAAGACGGCACCTGTTGGCAGGAGAGCGTGACGCCCAAAACCTTCAATATAAAATTGTTAGGTGTTTGTCAAAAGCTGAGACATAGGCAAAACATATAAACTGATTATCATGTATGTTGTACAGCAGATGGGAGGGCGGATGGGCAGCAATAGCATTAATCAGCTCTACAGACTTCTGATTACTCAATGAACATTATAAAGTCGGTCTACAGTGATAGGATAGGATATGGTTCATGGGCTGTATACATTTTGGACATGTATTAATATTAATGAACTCCCATTGCATATTTGGAAGAACAAAAAGCATTTACTTCACTTACAGACCTAAACGATTACTCAAGGGAACTTTAACCTCCATTGACATGGGATTTAGAACATGATGCGGTCATGTGCCATGTACTTTTTGCAGTTTGTGAGATTATGCAGCACATTTTCATATTTGAAAAAAAGCATTACACAGCAACATTAGCACATTTGGAGATTTTACACGATTGCATTGGTAACTGGCTAGTAAACTATACCTTGTGAATGGTTAAGCTTCGAAAATGTAATGTGTCACAAACGACCGGAATTTTGTACCTAGAATAATTATTATCGGGGATCCCTAAAAAATACAACGGGCTGCTGGAGGAAACGGCATTCCAATGTGCAATAGCCGGGAAAGAGAATAGCGCCATGTAAGTGTCTACGGCTCATCCATTAGTTGTTTTTATAGTTCAGGCAAGCCAAAGTTAGAGGTTATCTTTGAGGTGGCACTATTCATCATGGACGGACATAAACGTAGAAGTTCAGCTCTGCCGTTAAGTCCAATCTGGGATCAATTATAATTACAAATCGCTGATTTTGTGATAAATAGCATTTTTTAGCATTCTCGTTCGCAGGTATAGTTTCCTAGACAATTGCCAACATAATGTGCAAAAATATCAAATTTGAAAATTGGGGGGCACTCTTAAAAAATGATGTGCTAATATGCTTATTAATTCACAGACTAATGCATGAATCAACAAACTAATGGCATGTTAATAGACATGAGGTCATGTACTCTATACTTTGGACAGGTTTATGAATATTAATGCGACCTTTGCATATTCAATATAAAATGTGAGTAAACCACATTTGTGGGGCCATCTTAATTAGCACTGATTGTAATTCTGTATACAAAAAAACAGAGAGAAAATGCCTTTTAAAACAAAAAAAAAGTTTGTCTCAATTGTATTTGGCAAAAGTGTTGTGCTGGTTTTTGTGCTGGCCATCTTTGTGGCCATGTTTTTTTTTTAATTTTTTGGACAAAAACTACAAAACAAAATTGGGTTCATCTCTAGAGCCATGCCAGCATTTGACTTAAAACATATTTAAGACAACAGTATGGGAGGACAAACATATTTTTGCAATGAGAAATATAACTCAACAACTTTACAATTTAATAGTTATATAACATTTACTGTTCAACTGTTGGGCGATGCTTGGGTATTATTAATGTTCCATTTGTATAATTATAAGTTAGAAATAGATTCTATACTTAGTCCGTAACCTGTTCATTGTAGCAGTTTCTTACTGCAAATTGAGTTATATAGATGGTAAAACATTTATTAAGTAGAAAAAGAGTAACTATTATTCAGTTTAATACCCGGGGAGTACATAAGGTAATTCCAACAAACATTGCATTGTGCCTATGTGTCAGTACTTGGGGATATAAAGTGTTCACGAAGTTTTAGAAGGTGCTAGTTCTGATCATCTTTGGGATCCCCCTGATTTAACCGCGATAGTAGTACTCCCCAATTGATGAAAGGCCATTTTTTCAATGTCATCCTGAAATTTCAGACTTCAAATCCATGCTTCACAAGATACTGACAAAAAAACTGCCGTTTGTGATTAACATCAAGATATAGCACAGGAATGAGTAGGGCGTTGCCACTACCATGATCGCGTTAGATCAAACCGCATAAGGTTTGTTTCCACGGTAATTGTTGCGTTCAATGTATGCAATTGCCAAGCTCCAATATCAAGTAGAGAACAAAATAGACAAAAATCAGAACAAGCACCTTTAAATTAAGAAACAAAGGGACATTTAGGAACATGCCTAACAATTCTGTAAGTACTAGAACCTTGTGGGGCTAAAATGAGTGTAAAAGTCAGGTTTGTGTAAGAATAGGGACTTTAGCAGGATCACTATGACCCTATTGTAGGTGAAATTTCCCCAAAATGCGTGTATTGTGGGATGAGTTTAATACCCCGTTGGGCTTGCACATGCACCAATTGTTCTTGTTTCAGGACTGCATTCCTACTGGCTTTGGGTCTTTTTATCACCTGGTCAGCCAGAGGCAGCAAATTAATATGCCCATTACAATCAATGTATTGTTATCATAAATGTGTACCCATGTGAACGGATTATAAGCTCAAAAAATTTTCATTGCCGTACACAAATTGTGGAATTTCTAATTTTGTTATAGGATACTAAATTCAGCCTTGTTTTATTGAAATGAGCAAGTGAAAATCACCTTTTGTTTTTACTTTCAAAGGCATTCTGCTAAGCAAATAAAAGGTAAGAAATCGATTGGGGGTCTACCTATATACAAATTACTACATAACACAATACCACTCTTCTTCAGAGGAGCCCATAAAATCTCTCCTTGCACCTTTAAAAGAGGTCCCAATGAACGCCCATATAACCATGCCAACAATGGTTTGACATATCCTATTTTGTGTTGTGATTAATTTGTTCTCAGACCTTCACGGATGTGCAAAATTATTAAAAATGGGGTATAACAGTGTGAATCTCCCATTCTTGGGGCTTTGTGTAGATTAAAAAACATTGTTTTTGGCATATTCGTCATCAATAGAATACCGGGTACCCTACATGTAGGTGAAGTGATGTGAGTGAAGTGAACTTATTAGCTTTGGTCGATAAATTGTCGCTTGCCAGGGGCATAGCCAGACTCAAGGAGACCAATTTTAAGTTCCAGGTCAGTGCAAAAAATATCCCAATCACAGGCAAAAAATTTCCAGAGTGCATCTTCATCTAGCAAATATTGTTGAAAAATATAAAATTTAACTCAATTGCATTTTTGTTTTTTTGTAATATTTTTGAGTGTAATAAACGCCCCCCCTACGATATTTGGATAAAACAATTCAAGAAAATGAGGTTAGCTTACCTAAATCACATGTTTAATGGCCGGGACTGCTGTAATCCATATCATAACGCTTCGCACAGTGGTAATGTTTAATTAGTTGGAACTTGACCCGGGGGTACGAAAACAGCATCCCCGATAGTTTGTTTGTCTTATGGTAACAGCGAACAAATAAGCGTGTGTAAGGTGATTTTTGCGGGGGATTTTGACTTTCCATTTTGACTGTAATAAACGCCCGCCCTTTGAAAAAAATGCACTGCCCCTGGGCATGCATAGGAACAAGCGGGATTCATCTTTCCTTCACACTTTTTCTAAGGGGTATTCGGTCCTATCCCTGGCTACATGTATATGTCTCTCTATGTTGCACTCATAAAAATGTTAATGCGTGTTTGTTTGTTTGTGTTTTGTGTTTAAGGGGGAATATATCATTGGAAGGGCTAAAAATGAAACTACACATGTTTAAATCAGGAAAAAACTGGTGCCACTGGTGGAAAAATAATTATTTTGTTTTTTTATTCTGACTAACACTGAAACCCCTAAAAACAAGTGCCCATGGGGCTAATGCAATTATTCTAGTTAATACCATAGCTGTAGTTACTTATACTCCAATTTTGCACTTTTCTCCATTCTCTAGGATAAATCGTTTTTTGAGAAATCATGTTTGCAGTGGTGCCATATCGTTAAAATTGACTATTAGATATAGGTTATGAAGTCAAAAACACGTTTTAATTTTGGGTATGTTTAGAAACACTGTTTTACTTTCACTATGAATTAGAAAAGTAGTGCTTAAATTTTAAAAGATAATTGTGAAAATTAGAGCTCAAAGGGTAAATATTTTTTGAGATATAGCTTTAACCCCTTGATATCAAAATTGCAAAAATTAAAAATATTGAAAACAATAAAATACATACGATATTTAAACCAAAGAAACAGAAATTCCAATCACAAAGTTCAATTGTGGACCATAACTTGTGAACGGAAGCTCGATTTTTTTAATGTTTCAAACAAAAAGCAATAGAAAGGTAATTTTCCTTGATTTCAAAATGTGGATTTCATTTTGTAGCCTTACAAAGGGAATCGATATAGACAATAGTGTATACGAATTATAAACACTGTTGTTTCTAGATATTTATGAGTGCATGTTTTGAGTAGATGTTACCTGAAATAAAATGGTAAATTTTGTCTTAACAATGATCTAGGGTGTGTAGTTCATTTGCATTGCAATCTTTAGTATTAAAAAGAGCGGTCTACTTACCATTAAAATGAAATATTCAGCAATTTCCATCAAATTCTTTAAAGGTCAGATGATTTGTCTGTTATGGCCTTAAAAATACTATTGTCCTTATTTCTGATGAGCAATAAAAACAAAATTTCAATCATCTTTTTTGGAAAGAGTTCCATATGTTACATTGTACCCCCTTAAAATTCTACCTTGAAACAAAACAAAGTATGTTTCTGTATGACCTTACACTCACCAAATACCCTAACCCTAAGGCCAAAAATTTAAAAAAAAGTTTGCATGTATAATTCGAATGAGGGTTACAATATTGAACTATTGCCTCTTTTTTTTTAAAGACACTATAGTGATCAACCCGAAAAAGAGTCAAAATATTTGAAATTAGCGCTCGCAGGAATAGCTTAAAGTGAGGATAAGTCGGTAGAATTATCAGAACTTATGTTTTTCAACTGAAAAAAAAGACAGAAAAGAAAGAAATTCAGTGTTAAAAGATCTGAATCCCAATTAACTAAGTTTTCTAGAAAAGGGTCCGTTCATGGACAGTAATGACTCTAAAATGTCAATTTTTGGCCTTTATAGGATGCTTTTGGTCTATAGTCTAGGGTATGTAGGGTACCTATACTTGTTTCAGACATGCAGAAAATCTGATTGTTTACAATTTCTTCGATTTATTATTAAGCAAATCACTGATTAGTGCCTTTATTTAGAAAGTTTAGATGCTTGCATACAGTCTTTTCGGGTTGTCTGCAAGACGTGCAGAAGGCACATAGGGATTATCATAACCCTTGACCGTATGATCCGTACGGCTACGATGTAACTGGTGTAAAGGAGGGGGCGTGACGGCGGGCTGGAGTGACATGTTGGCTTGTTGACCTCATGTGACCTTTGGCCCCCAAACCGTGATGGCAGACGACACTCGCGGTCAAGGGACGCCAATGGATTTTTTTTAAAAGAGTTTTGTTTGTGTACATGTACTCTATCCCCATGTCCAGGGACTCTACCCCCTGGTTGGCCCTCAGAATAAGCTTAAATAACAAAAATAAGTCTCATTTCCACAGGTTGTAAAAATTCAGGATTGCTTGTCATTATTAAATGAACAAAAAAAAACATTTATAAATACTCTCAATGCATATTAGTTAGATTGTGATTGATCTGGTGATAAAAATTAAATGCAACAAAACATATCGGCCAAAGTATGACCCTAAGGACAGTGGGTGCGGAGCTTTATGTTGGTGGGGACGAACACATTTTTATCCCCTGGCTTGAAAAGCAGCGGGGGGGAAATTTTTTTTTGGGGGGAGGGGGATATGTGAGGCGCGTATGTATGTGTTGTGTGTTCCAGTTTGGTTAGCTTTTCAACCAAGCGTTGCGGTTTTCATTTTTAAGGTATCGCCTTCGAAATGTTGAAGTCCAATTGAACCCAGACTGGGGGTTAATTAAGGTGCAATAGGGGTTCCCTAAATGAGCAAAATTCAAAGGTCATGCGAGATCATTCAAGGTTCATCTGAGGTCCTGTTCCATGCTGCCAACTTGCCAGGGAGATGACGAAAGTTTACTTGCCAGTATTAGTATTTTTAGATATTAGCTATTTATACTCCCTTGCCATATTCCACAAACAGAACAAATGACATCACGAGCTATCACGCAAGGGAAATCATAATTTCAACCTCAGTCAACCATCACCATAGTCATCGAGGTGTTACAGCTGGGTTGGATAATAGCTTGGAATCATGGGATTTTTGTTCTTCCATGAGTGGCGCTAGGTCAGACACAATACAATACAGTGAAGGAGTGTGCAGATATGTTTTATCCTGTGCCAGTATACATGTTTTGGCTCCCGGGAGATATGAACTGCTAGCATGGCGAGATGAGCTTGAGAATGAATTGCTAACGGGAAAAGTAGGTGTGTTTACATGCAGCAACTTCATGCGTGTGTATGTAGATGCCTATTCAAAAGGAATATGTGACAGCGGGACTATATACATTTTCGGCAAGAATTGTAGAGGAATATGCAGAGAGAGTCATAATTAAGGTGTGTGCACACTTATGGAAAGTGACGGTAGGAATATCTGATTTCATGCAGTTTCAGTTAAATAAAAATGATGGGTAATTTACTAGTTTTAGTAAACAGAATTTTAGAGCCATTAATGCTGCAGAATATTGAGCCACTGGAAGAATATTCACTAGGGGGCAGGCCCGTTAACAGGATTTTTTTTTTGGGGGGGGGCCAAGTATTCAAAAGGGGATTTTTGTCCAAAATTGCCCTCCCCCTCAAAAAAGATGAGGGTGAATTTGTTGACCATTTTTTACCAAAATATGTCAAATTTTTGACAAAAAGCATTAAAAAAAGATTTTGAGCCATTCTCGTAGGGGGGGGTGGGGGCCAATTTTGTTCTTCCACAATACAATTCTTCCAATACAATTTTTGCATTGTTTTGTCACATGATTATAGCGACAAAAGTACCTAAATGAACGTAACTCATCCCAATCTTGCTATTTAAGTACTTTTTGTCACTCTAATTCATGTTACAGCCAGTGCAAAAATTGTATTGGAAAGAAAAGAAAAGAAATGTATTGTCCGGGAAGAACACGATATCTCCTGTTGAAGAGATGCGACGGCGATTTCCAATCCACAACAACAACCAACAGCGCCCGTAAATCAGGGAGGGTCGATTGGGGTGGCACCCCCAAATTCCAAAAAGCCCCCAAAACCTAAAAAGAGCTAAAAAAGCCAAAAAATGATCGGGACCACTTGTTGACCTACCGGGAAATTGCCCCCCTCGGAACTATCGGGCTGGCTACGCACCTGAAAAATAGGGGGTAGAGGTCAGTTATCCCCGCAGTTATCCCATTGTTTTTTAATACAAGGGTCAACAGTTTCAAAATATTTATTTTAAGAAAAATTAATATATTCTAACGTGTTCCTCAAGTCACAAGAGGATAAAAAAAAAAGGTATCGTTTGTGATATGTACGATGTTAAATGAAGCGTAAGCCTCAGAGATAGTCGTAAACTTTTTTTTAAATATGAGGAATAATATGTACAATATAAGTGATAGTGCACTTTAGTAGTAAGATAGCTAACTTTCTTTACCTCTATCTATTTTCGATAACCCCATAACCAGATCAGTTGGCAAAACTATTTTGTCTAAAATTTTAGGGGGTGACTGATTTTTTTATCCTCTATAACCTTTGACCGATGATTTCAAGCAGTTCCCCAACCTACATTTTTTCTACTTGTTGTTGTATGGGACTTTACAAGTACATCAGGCAAAAAAAAATAATTTTCTGTTGCAATTTAGGTCAAAGTACAGTAAGGGCACTTAATGTTGTAAACAGGGTGGAGACTGAATTTGGATTTGGGCAGGCGCGCGTGGCGGGGTGGAGGAAAGCTTCAGTCATAGCGCAAAAATGCCGAACGAGTCATTGGACGACTGCCTGAACAGTGAAGTCAATGTGCGAGTTTATAAATAGATATAGTGGCGAGTTGGGACTGTGGACTTCCCGTGGAGTGTAGGCGGCGACCGATCTAAAATGCCTTGCTTTTAGTCGGTGGTGCATAATTGGGCTGCAAACGATTCATCAATCGTTTTTAAAAGACCGGAACATGGAGGATTGCCTACATGCAGGTCAACGAATCATTCCACGGTGGTGCATAGGCTAAAACTGGTTACGGGCCTGGTACCATGTCCGCAGGCTATTAAATGAGCGGTGACCCTGCCGATGTTGAACATGAGGTCAAACCCAGCCCGTCCAAAATGGAGCCGTTGTTACCGTTATTCTACAAAAAAAATACTTACACTGGAGTTGATCTTCAACTCCAAAGGATTTTGAGTGAAAAATATTGAATTAAACATATTTCGAGTTTAGAATATTTGTCAAGTTTCGTGATTACGTGGTGCCTAATGACCTATGGGAACGGCAAAAAAAACGACGCTATCTTGGCAGGCCCCCCTGAGGTGCCACCCTGTAGACCGCCTCTGCATGGCGAAACAGCAGTTTGTTAAGTTTTAAAGACAGCTTGTATTCCATCTCCGCCATCTTAACATACATTTTCCGCGTATATGCGTCCATTTGCGGAGGCAGATTTTCGATTTCAGCGAAAATACATATCTGGTATGTACGCAAATACCAATGGCAATTACGCCATACTTTAGAATGATTGCCGCGTAACGGTATCAAACGTGTACAATGAACCAAAAGTGCTTTTATTTTATTTGCAACGAACGCAGTTGTTATGCAAACTTGAATATATTTCAGAATCAGACGAGCACGGCTTGCAGTTGCGCGCCACACAGTTGTCGTGTGTTGTGTGAGGTATTGCTACAACTCGTCCTTCCAATTGTGGAACCAGAGGGTCGACAATATCATGTAATACTGTAGTGTACGTTTGAGCGGCCTTGGTTCGCACACTACTTTGTCCAAATTTTAGCATCCGCTATTCAGGCGTGTCACAGATTGTGGTGTCATACAATCATGTCATATCCAACTTTCAAGGCTCAAGCCACATGCATCAATTGTGAAGCATGGAATGTAGCCATGTGATAAATCAATCATGTGACATGTTGGGACACAGTCACATCACAATGGCAACTTGATGTTTGTAACCGTAATTGGGTGTGACCAGCCTCACAACATTTTTTGGCACACAAGAAGTCAGAAATAACAGTTTAAAGATGATCATGATCACAATGATCATCATAATCCATAAAGAACAGTGTGCAAAATTCCTTTAATAAGAAATTGTGTACAGCAGTTTTTGACAATTTTATCACAAATGAGGATGCTTTAAAATATTTGGCATTGTAAAAATGCTATACCAAGCCAAAATTTTGTGTAGCAGTTACTCAAAATGGTTAGCATTTGCTATGCTAACGGAATTTGACACTGAAAGTAAACAATTGTAGCGATGATCAATTATTAATTTGGGGGCTCCGAGAGGGTTGGCCTGATTCAAAGGGACAGAGCCTTTTTGAGGAAATAACATTTCCTTCAATTGTGCTTGATCAGTGACAGAAACAAGAATGTGCATGTGTATGGATGGCATGACTGGCTCAACTTAACCACCCCGGCATGCCTGGGGTAAGAAGAGCCAGTTTACAAAATATTTTAGCACATCTATCTGAAGGATAATGACAAAATATTTTACTCTGTCCAGGTATTTATTTTCTCCTTTTTTTCAATGGGTTTGCTGTTGCTACCGCCGTGGTTGTGCTGCAGTGTACGCACTCACAATACGCGCACTTGTTTCGGATTGTTACACGCGACCGTGATTGGTTGACCTAAAATTAGCTGTTCACTTTTTGCTATGCTGAGGATGTGAAGGTTGAATTGGCTTGCGTACGGTCATGACTTGGATGCGCAATGAGAGGGAAAAAATCTGGAGGAGACAGTATAGTCAAAAATTTGTGATACCTTAATCAAGAAACAACACGTTTCCTTTGTAGTACTGCATTTCCCTCCTACTATATTTCTCTGAGCCGAATGAAATGAAAACAAAATGTAAAAAAGTGCTCAACTTACCCCCTTCTCCCCTAAGTGACCATGGATACACTAGACTTCAGCAAACACTGGAGTTGGCCGTATATGTCATGAATGGGTACACTAAATGGGGGATCGGTTACACTTCAACCCCGACTTCAACCTTTTTTCAGTTTAAAGTCCATTTAATTCTTAAGGGGGAAATTATGGTGGAAGGCTTTAAAAAATGAAATTACACATTTAAATCAAGGAAAAAAATTAAACACTTGCTACCTTTCTATGCTTTTTGTCAAAAAAATCGGGCTTCCGTCAAAAGTTTGGTCAAAAATTGAACTTCGTGAATGGGAATTTTCTTATGTTTTCTTTTCCAGGGTTTTAAACACTTATGTATTTTGTTTTTCAAGATGTACCGCCGCTATTTAGTTTTTTCCACGTTAAAATCTATATGGTCATGCGCCATTGAATATGGGGCCTTTTGACGGGTACATACTAGTCTAAAATAGAAAATTATTTGCTTTCACAGTCAAATATATGTATCTCAAACCGAAGGTGTTTGTCTAGACAAACAAAAGTACATATATTTTTAAAGCTGAAATTGTAAGTGAAAAGATGAATGTTAACTTGTTGATCAGTATACAGGGTGTTTGTAAAAGGTCATATAGGGGGACAAAAATAAATTGGTACAAAAAAGTGTTGTTTGTGATTTGAATGATTTGTTATTTCTTACCCTCCTGCCATTATTTCAATCACACAACTTAAGATGTGCAGAGGACACTCCAGGCTTTCAAACCATGCAAATTGTAATACAAAATATCTGTCACCGACATACGGGTGCGGAAAAAAAAAAAAAAAAAAAAAACATTATTTAAAGGTAAAAAATATACAAATATAATGGTCTACCTCATTTGATTGCTTTTTCACCAATCTGTTAGCATCCTAATGGTTTCTTACAAAAGCTGAGTAGGAATGTAAAATAAAAAACGGTTCGCATTGCATAAAGTTGGTCTTAAAAACTATTACATGGTAAAAAGAAATATTGTGCCTCTTTTCATTCAACAGAGTATACATTTAAACAAAATTCTAGACCATTAAAAGTATACATTTTTGGAAGTTCATATTACAATGTGCCAAAACAGCTAGTACAACCTTGTGTACAGGGTGGTCAGAAGAAATAACGGTGTGTGAAACAACACAAAGTTAGCACATTTTCTTGTCATGGTGAACTGTGTGGTTTCCTTCTGAATGAAGGTAGATCAAAATAAATATGGATTCAGAAAGTATTACTGGGGCCCTCAAACAACAAGCAAGGAAGAAAGGGCATCGAGAAAGAGTCAAATAACTTGTATTAAATACAGGGTGGTAAAATTATGGCTTATTTTAAGTGTAAAAAGACAGTATAAACGATTTTCATACTACTTTTCAGAGTAAATCTTTTCCTGGTCTTGGGTAATGGGAAGCAGTTGCCTTTCCAAACTATATAACCATACTCTTGTGTACTTTTGATTATACAGGGTGATCAGAAATAAAATTACCCGGTAAGAGCAAAACTTCTGGTGCTCAAGTGTCTTAATGCTATGGAAGTTGAACCAATAAAATATTAGTAAAACAGTGTAGCCAGAAAGTATACATGTATAGTGTAAGCCTCTTCTAAAACCAGCATTCCTTGATAAAATCATATAGGGTGATAAAAATGAAAGGCAATCCTGTATTTCTCACATTTAAAATAGGGTCCTGCACGTATACACAGAAAAAAATCTGAATATAAACTGATGTATATAGCATAATTTGTCCTACATGCATTAAACACATATTCACACTTCTAAAATATTGTCTACAGGTACAAAATAAAGCATTTATTGTGACTGATACGCATGCTGAAAATGAATTTAAATACACAAAAAATGTCATGAATAGATCCACCCTATACATTTTGAACCACCCTGTATATATTATCTATCATATCAAATATTTGTGTTTTAAAACATGACCAGTGCAAAATAACCAGTCTCAAGTGTTGTATAACACAAGATTAAGACATGTTTTACCGATGTGACACAACTAGATTTAGAAATCATGTCACAAAAAGGTATTTTTTTCACCCTGTATAATTTACTCACCCTGTATAAATGCATGGTGTTTCTTTGCACAATTTGCATCTTTAGGTATTCAACAATGCTTATGAAAAAGAATTATTTCCTTACTGTAAATACTTTTTCAGGTACAAAGGTCAGAAATTTGGTGTATTCAGTTTTTTACGTGCAAGTCAATGGGCTGCTCCTCCACCGACTGCTTCACCGACTCCACCCTGACATACTTGGACAATTTTAAACGTAACTTCGCTATTATCCATTCAAATGAAATGGGACTTGTTGCATTAAGAAAGAACAAAATTAGCTACAAAATGACACCAATTTTGTTGTCATACATTCAGTACTTCCTGAAATATTTTACTTTGAACATAAAATTTGTGGGACAAATGCAATATCTCCACCATATTTGACAGACCAACTTATGAAATGCGACCAAACAGCAAAATGAAAGTCTTCACATACAGGGTGATCCAAATTACAAATCGGTGATTGAATATTATGGATGCCACCGTGAGGATATACATGTGTATGCTCCCCAGATTTTAAGAGTTCAGTTACCATGACACTTTAATGCAGATTATGCAGTAGTAGAGTGTGGCTTGTAATGAACATAAAACATACAGGGTGGCACTTATTTAACAGTAACAATTACCAGTACGGTACACCGGTAATTAATATAACCACTTTGTTATAAATTGAATCTCTGTGCATCTATGTAATTTAATGCACTTACCACATTAAAGGTCATGCATAAAAACTTTTCTGTGGTGCCTGATTTGACACGTGAACATAGTGGATAGAGTGTAATGCACATGCAATTAAAAATTATGTATTTTTTACACTTTTACACTTTCTTTTATTGTACATATTTGATTAAATGAATTGTAAAACAAAGTAGAATGATAATTATTAAAATAATGAAAGAGCAAATAAAATTAATGAAATACCTTTTCCGCAGAAAATTTGGTGCCAGCAAACACAAAATGGAGCACGGTCTGTTTTAATTAACATTTACTATTTCAATTGCTTACGTTTAATTAATCGAGTATAATTAATTATAATAATTTAATTAATCAAAAGTTAGATTCATTTTGAAGCCAGTTGATTTCTGAAAACAATGATGTATAAAGCACTTCAGTACCACACTGGGTTATGACGATACAGCAAAATACACAACAAAAAGTGCAAAAAGTCCAAATTACCTATACCTTACTACATGCCTTCACCGTAGGATCCTCCACCGTAGGATCCTCCACCCCAGACACTACTTCACTCAAATGGTTTTGGCCCATTCCATGTCAACATTCGAGATGTGCACCGCAGCACGTCGTGGATTTTTTTCGCTTAGTGTGGTGGTAGACATTGATGAGATATGAAAATCCTGAAATTTTGAGCGTCATAGTCCATTTTCGTTTTCCCGCTAGAGCAATTGGAAATTTAGGGGGGTTCACCCTCAAAAGTGCCACCCAATGTAAAAAACTATGTTGAGAGGGTCACCGATTAGAAATGAAGCCCTCCACAACTTTGAAAATCACTATCTGTGGGTAATATTTGGTGTAGAATTCAAATCTGGCATCAGGAAGTTCATAGCATGTTTACTTTTAGAGTTAATGAGGCCTAAATATGCGCCTTTGTTCATTCGGGGCCAAGTCTGGGGGGTCATAACTCCAAAATTAAGAAAATTTTTATTGTCCATCTTTTGGTCAATCAGAGTTACATAGTAGAACTTTAAACCAATAC
>JAMKCH010040244.1:0-13827 GCA_023653785.1 Ophioderma brevispina
GTATGTTTGAAACAAGAAAGGTTTCATGGTATGTGTTTTGTTCTTTTAATAAAATGTAAATGTAAGGTAAAAGGGGTTGATTAATATTTGTGACACGCTACCACAAATTATGAATATCCATTAGGGTTTGAAATTTGGCCGCCTCGTTAAAAAATAAATATTTGTTTGAATATTCTATGAATTCAGTTGTATGTGATTAGTTAACACTGTAGAGTGGTGTTAACACCCCAGGGGGGGAGGATATATTCACAATCACAAAATAAGGGAGTGTTCCACCACTCCCTGGACACGAGACCTCTGGGGTTGATAGTTGTGTTACTTACAGGCTAAGAGTAGGGAATTTTAGGATAGCCTGTGGAAATATAAGTTAGGTGTTAAAAGCGCAGCCCCGGGTCCCGTCACAATATGTTTTGGAAAGATTACACCGACCATTCCAGATGGGACAAGAGGTCACTGGTTAATTCAGTATGATACCTGAGCAATGTGGGACATTAATAAGGCAAATCACTTTAAAATAAGTAACAAATTAAAGGATATTCATGCCGACGAGGAGAAAAAAATTAAGTGTTGTAATTATATTGTGATTGAAACTGAATTCAAGCTGTTAAAGTGAACTTGATCATAAATCAATGCTTGTATTTTGGCCTTGATTAAAGGTAATTAATTGCATTTAGGACTTTTAAAAAATTACTTGTAATATTGTGAATTAGCACCAAATTGGGTGAATATTATCAGTCTAAAAACACTGCCTTTCTTAGGTGGGTTTGATGACCTATTGCGTTTGGTGATATATGCTTTGTCGATACTGTTATGGCACTGGTCAATTTCAATGCTTTGTTTTTTTTTTCCGGCCTGGGGGTCCGGGACATAGCAGGGTATATGACCGGGACAATAGAAAAACAAAAAAACGGGGAGGGTACAAAAAAGTATTGCCCCGCAATCCGGGAGTTAGCCGGAACTTGACCGGGGATGTACGTTAGCTTGTCCCCGCCTGCCGAGACCTCTTGATGATAGCCGGGACTTAAGCCGGGAGGGTAAAAAAAAATTTCCCCGGCTCCGCCGGGAGATAAAAGGAGGACTGTAACGCATGTGTCACACCTTATAAAACCAGGCTATCAGTATCAGTGAGCAGTATCGCCCGGCAAATCTGTAGTATATCACCCTTTTTTTTTTTTTTTTTTGTTTTTTTTTTTTTTTTTGTATATAGTAGCTACCCATTGCAGTCCCGAATATATTCAATGTCGTGAAAGGCAAGCTATGCAAGTAGCACACACACAAGTTGTTCTCACGGTCGAGATATCCCTAATCCGAGATCGAGTTTTTGAAACGTACAATCGCCAGAAACCCAATCAAAAATCACCATGAAATGTTTAAAAAAATTAATATCAGCCCCCTGAATCACAAGAAATTACTAGAAGTTTGTCCGATTCATTAATTCAAAAAATTCCCGGAGGTCATGTAGGTAGTGAATCTATTTGATATTCTTGCTAATGCCAGTAATATTGTCATTTCATTGCATAAAACGCAGGCATTTTAATTGAAAATGAAAATATTGAATCGCTATGGAACCAAATAAATGCTCATGAAAATAATTCTGTTAGCTCAACATACTTCTCGAACTGACAGCTTGTTCCGATATAAATCAAAATGCTTGGTTATCTGCGGCATATAGCAATCCATCAGCATCCAACAAAGAGCTTGGTGGTGCCTCCCCTTGCAGGGTCGCAATATATTGATACCCCCTGACAGAGTACGGCATGGGCCATATATCAGTTTTTTTTTTTTTTATTTTGCAAGTCCCTATCACAGAGGAGGCCGACAAAACGACAATCAGCACCAATGATAATCTTGTTTGTCTGAAGTTTCCGTTGGCAGATATGCAGGGTTTTAGATATTACTCTGCTCATTTTATAATCCACAACCACACACAAAAAAATTATATCTTTTTTTAAAACAAACAACTAAACGAGGTTGTTTCTCAAACATAACTTCCTATGTGGTGAAATTTCGGCTTGGTTCTGACCCCGGCGATCAAAAAGTATGATTTTATATGTAAGACCGGTTGTCGCATGCATTGCCGGGAACCGAGCCGGGATGTCCAGAGTTTTAAAAGCAGTCCCTGCCCCCCATTGGCCGAGAATATACGGGTATTGTCACCCCGAAGCCCGGCGAGCAAGGGGCTGGGACAATAAGCGGTGGATGTACAAAAAATTTAAGCCCGCTAACCCGGGATTTCCTGCTACTTTAGCGGGGACAAGAGGCGGTGGTGTCACGACAGAAAATGTACATTCCCGGCTAAGCCCCGCTAGTCCGGGACCCAACCCCCAGGGCCAGGTTTGAAATTGACAAGTGCATTAATAACCCATAAATAGTAGAGTAGGATATTATATGACACATAAAACTATTTTCGCAGTTTCAAACCATTTTGGTAATTTGTGTCCCTACGTCAAAATTAAGAACAATTTCAAAATTCTATATATTTGGTAACCATGTAACATATTTTTTTGTTTTAAGTAATAATACCTTGTACTTGGGTCAAATACATCTCGTTAACACGAACCCGCATAACCCGTAACATGCGCTTAACAAGGTGGTTAGACCACGCTTCCCGTTTGAAACCATATACCTTTGTGTAAAACCTTTGCGGTTAATCGAACAATATTAACACGAAGTTCGGCTAACTCGAAACCTCTTCCTGCATTCCCAATTGCTGTATCCATGTATTCTCCACGAGTTTAACAAGACCATGACAAAACAATTACTGCTCACACTCAAAAATATTTCTCAGAAATTCCCCGATCACAGCCTCGTAAAAGCCCTGCGCTAAGCTGTATTTAGAACAAAGACCCACACTGCCATGGCAACGGAGTTTTAACTTCGGATGGAGAGACGATGCCCACACACAAAGCAAGCACCAAAGTGCCAAGCAGGCCGATTGCCCACGGCCATGTGCGTCTTGCCTGGGGCGGTTGGTTTCTAGTTAATTCACATAAATAAACTTTATTGCGATCACACATTCCGAATAAAGACCGTATTTAAGTTAGTATGTGTGAGAGATATTTCAAAAACCCAATATTTATGCAATTGAAATAAAATAGATTTTTATTTATAAAATGATGAAAAAGGACGCTTCTTGATTTTATTTGGAAATCGGGAACATGATCTGTTAATTGGGGCATCAAATCTGGGTCAGAGCCTTTATCTCGACGTGTATCTGTAAGCTGTGTGTACATATATAATTCATCTGTTGCATGTAGTACTTCTTATACCATTGGGAAAATGAAGTAAAGCCATAGCTACGCACTATGGTTCCGTGTTTTGGGTTCACGGATTAAAACGTCCCCCATTTTCCAATGAAATTGTTTAGCGAAGTTCGGGTAACCCGAGTTCGGCCGACCTCCCGGCAACTTAGTTGTTACGAAGTGCCTACGTAGTTAATCTTTCACTTAAAATTTTAGTTCAAGACAAACTTTGTCAAAGTTTGACATAACAATAACCAATGTAATGCGGACAAAAATTCCGTCCCCCACACCTTCAGTTCCACCACATTCCGTCCCAAAACACATCGAACCAATTTTGTTTTAAACACATGCTATGTAAAATTGTGGGGAGTCTCTTTTCATGATTTGCATGTTAATATTAGGATAAGTTGGACTATCCTATGTATATCATTGTTAAATATTAATTCATATCCTTGTACTTTGATAAAATATTACACAACGTCCGTTGTTAACAATTATGTGTAAGCTATCATTCCGTCCCACCACATCATTATTAAATTTGAATTTGCCATGGAAACCTCTAACATCCTCTGCTTCTTTTTGCTTGTTTGGATATGGTCATTTTCACAATCAGTCGTGTAACTTTTGTACCCTTTGGGGTCCCCAAATTTAAAAGTACTTTTTATTTGTTATTTTCACTAGAAAAGTACTCACAAATGATCAAATTTGAATTATTATTACGGTTTTGGAGCTGACATCATTTGCAAAAATATGTGTAATTTGGAAAATATTGTGCATATTGGGTAAATTGGAGCAAAAAACTCAATTTTTTGTGAAAATCCGTTTTTCCAAAGGTTTAATATAATTTCAGCAAAAAAAAGAGAAGATAATCTATTTAATAAAAAAGTATATGTAGTTCAAAATTTACACGTTTTGACTTGTCTTGGTTGAATTCATAAATCTTGTTAGGGAGAGCAAATTTTGACGGAAAAGGAAAAATGTCATTATCAATCACAATTTTAATTGTTAAATTGTTGTCAGGACAATGCCCCATCATGCGCCATGTATAAATCTCTTCAATGATGGTTACTTCCTGGCACAAATTGCAGAAAAATCTGTAAATTCTTAACAAAGTTGGGATTTTACACTGGCAGTCGTTTCGGAAGTGACAGTTAACATTGTTTAACATGTTCGGAAGGAATAGTGACAAAGATGTTACCATGGCTTTTGTTGCTATGATGAGCAGAAACTGACTTAATTTTGCATTGCAACAACATATTCATCATTCTAATTATAAGGAGATACAAATATACTTCGCAAGGTGTCCCAATAAACACAAAATTCTAAGGTGAAATATACTGTATAATTACGTTTTATCTATGTTGCAGGGAAAAACTAACCTTGTTGTAGAAAGTACAATCCATGTGAGACTCCTTGTGCAAGTTCATCAAATGTTACTTCTGAAACAGATTACACTTTTTAAGAAAGATTTTCATGTATAAATTCTTAGAACTTTGCAAATAAACAGCGTGTTTCGGAGGTGACCAAAAGATGTGTTAACAAAGTGGTTCATGACGTGTTGATTAATAAAAACAGAAGTGATTTTGATTTTAAACAGCTTATCAGTCAGAGTACAAGAGGAAGAATTCTGTAGGTTGACCAAAGAAAAGCATTCAGGACACTTGTATTACATGTTGTAGGCCAACAGTGTACTTGAACCAAGCTTGTAATTAAAAATAATAAGAAAATCACTTGGTGTGCTCACTTCTCGATCATTGTTTAACTAAAAAACATAACATTGGCAATAAAAATATCAAACTTTGTGTGGATGCTATTTACATCCATGATTGTGAAAAAATATCCATTTTGGAGGGCCATGATTGGTTTTCTGAAACCCAAAATTCCTTTGGAGGCAAAACATTTTGTTAAACAATGAGAAAGTTTATTATTTCATACGCAAGAAACCATTAGAACTTCGAATTTGTCATATTTTCCAGTGTCTTCTTCCTCTTTTCACAGCTCAATATCCATTACTGTTTTCAATTTTCTGATTTCAGATTGTGTTGGGTCTGTATTTAAATATAGCCATTGATTCATAGAAAGTTTTTGTTTCTTAAAAGAGGTGATGTGTTTTGCTCCAGTGTTAACAAAATAATAAAAAAAAAAAAGATGCATGCAGGGCACTCTATGCCAAAACCCGGAGTTCACCATCTTTGATTTTGCTTGTCATTTTGCCCATGCATTCTAAGGTTTAATGATTTACAAGGTCAAAGTTATAAAAAAGAAATCTTCATTTCTTATAGCAGGCCGTCGACGGTTATGACTGAGCAAAATGCAGTCATTTGGGTTGACATCAAAACAATAATGCCATTCTATGAGCCATCTGAAAATTCTAACATTCAGCGCATTATACTGCTTCATTTGTTGATACGTACGTGGCCACTCCCATTGGTTGATCAAGAGTGATTATGTGACCTGTAACGAAAGCGTAAAATGGTGATCCCCTTAATTTTTTAGGGCTCACTAGCATGAATATTTCTGTGAGAGGTTTAAATGCTTTGCATGCTTGGATGACCAGAGGAAAATATGATTGCCCTCTCAACAAGGTTGGGACCCTTTAAAGGTATCCTAAATTACCCCCTCAACTTTCTTTTTTATTTTGTGTTGATTGTACTTTGAGTAGATTTTAATTCTTTTGATCTGATAAAAGTAACACTTAGTTATTGACTATTGGATTGTTTCAAATGCAGTTTTTTCCTCCGTCTATATTAAAAAGGGCTAGGTCAGTTATACATGTGACAGGATAAAAAGATCATGCTTCAGCATAATATAGCCATATAATCTTTGATCTTTATATTGCATAGTGATCTAACCAGATCCCACATGTAATTTTGTGAACAAAAAAAGAATTTGGACTATTTTATTTTGTCCTAAGAACATGATTAGGGATAGTAAAATGTAATGTGTAAATAAAATTATTGGCAAATCATTTGGTGGACATAATAAAATGTAAAAGTCTATATAATTAGGTAAAAGTATACTTTCTGATGGAAAAAAAATCAAGTCTCTTTCAAGAGCTTGCCATGGTGTGACCTAGCAGTTCAAGTATTTTAAGTGACTTCTTTTTTATTCAGGCCACCTTAATTATGGGAACCTAACTTTGAGGGCATAAAAATTTAGATTTTCTTGCCTGTATGATGAGCAAACACATGCAATTAATACATTAGAGCATTTAGAGACCCTTCAGCGGCATGGATAATAGCTGTGGGTGTACCCAAAAATGAACTACATAGTATTTCACATGATGAGGGGCAGTTCTACAAATCAAACATTGTCGGTATTGCTCAATTTGAACTAGCTGGTCAACAGACTTGTGCAGTAAACAGTCATTTCTTGATTGCCTTGCAGAAGCGACAATGCACTTTAAAATAGTAAAGGTTTAATTTTGTGGTCAACTGAAATGTACTAATCTAACACATTTAAAGATGAAGCAAGCAACCAAACAAATTACAATACTTTAAGATAATCCATTAACATACTTTTACGTACAATATTAAACTCATGCAAGAAAAATTAGAGGTCTCTTGTACATGCTATGCATTATGATCCATTCTGTCAAGTTTGGGTAATGTTTAGTGACTTTTCACATGGGTCACCATTTTTTTTGCCTGTATCATTACTGTAGGACACAGCAGTAATTTCATAAAGGTTAAACTCTCAAGAGTCAAAATGGAGTAAATCTCAAAAGTATATGACCCCTGATGTCTATATACATCAGGGTGCATGTTGGGCATGCACCCATGATCTCTCCAGTATTCTTCAAAGTTATGATGGTTTTCATCTTCTTCTTGGTTTGAATTTTATACTGTGATATTGGGCATCATGCCGGATCATTTTGATGTTATTTTGGTCTAACTTCGGCATTATTTTGATCTATGCATGCGATTTTTATATGAAGGATGGATACCAAAATCCTGTGTGGACTCCTGTGTGTGGACTTGGAGACCTTGACCACTCCATACACTTACATACTTTGGTGTGTAGGATGCAAGACCTTGTTTGAATATGATGACCTTCAACGACACAGTGTTACAGTGATCTAGTGTTACTTGTACATGCTAAATTGTATGATATTGCCTGCATAGTGCGCAGGATAATTTTGAGTATTGGAGTATTGGTGGATTTGAATCTTGGAGATCTCAATATGCCTACCCAGGACACGGTCTGACAAAACCCAAGTTTACTATGGCAGTAGCTGTAGGGAGACAAACTGGGTGGGTATTCCACAAATGGGCCCTGAAGCTCATAAGAAGTAACCACCGTTATCCCAAAGCATGCACAAATCCTTTGAACGCTGTAGACAGAAGCACAGCATTTGTCACACCTATGGACTAGTGACATTACTTTACAATTGACCAATGTAACCTGATAATGAAGCATCACTTGGATGTGCACCTGATAGTATTGTAACTGATATTCTCAATCGATTTGTGACTTCTGTAATGGATATTGAGGCTTCTTTTGATGATTGCTCTGCAGTACCAAATGATATAATATGAACAAACGTCTTTAAATGACAGCACTATCTTTGACAGCACTAAGTATTATGTGTGAAACGGTGATGAAGCGGACATCTTTTTATGCTAAAAAAATGTGACGACTGTGGCTAAATGGATTCATTTGACATGCACCGAGTTGCCGGTAATCATTTGGTCCAGTCTCCGTTCTACGGATAGTGAAATTCATTTGTTAAAATGTGTGGGAATTGTTGCCCGATGTTGTACAAATTTCCAAGTGTGACCAAAATGTATCAAATTCAGAGAATGCAACACAGACCATGGCTCCCCTTTGTAGTTCCTGCGTCAAAAGACCATGTGCAGAACTAAATACGTGAAATTGAGCATTCCATCGTAGATAAACTTTGCAACACCATGAAGGAGAACTTTGATATTAGGTAAACTCTTCTGAAGGATTCTAACTATTGCTGTGAAGAGGAGAACGAAAATGACAGCAGAAAACACAAGATTATGTTCAGAACTTGCCAAAAAGTGCGAAATAGGTTATGATGAGAAATGCAGAATCAGTGCGCTACAGATCTGGAACATCAATTAACTCCAAGCACCGCTGTACCAGAGTGACGGGGCTATTATTCAGCAAGTCTATTGATAATGTCCGGAATCACAACGTCACCCATGAGGCTCTGCTTTTAGGAAGAGTTAAGACAAAAACAAAATTTCTTGTCCTTAAAGAGCAGTTACAGACAACTGAAATGCAGCTTCATCAAGCAACCTGATGCTATGTAGAAGCAAACGTAAAGGTTTGCTTGCGGCCTGTTGAACAGACTAACTTCACTCCAGTCAGGCGGGAAGGAAAGGGAAAGGAGCTACCACTTACACTGCCCAAGCGTCTGCAGCGCGATTAAACCTCCTTGGTTGACAGGCTCGTACATCTTCTCGTGAATCAACTATCCAGCCATACACTGCCCTGGCTTCTCCACTTCTCCAGGATCATAGATTCAGTTAATCATCTTTCTATACCTTACTGATGTGTCTCGCACATCAGTGTCTAATCTTTCCTGCCGCAATCACGTCGGCAATCTCATAAAAGGCCTAATCAAGCTTCTCGAGGCTCGCCACATCCTAGTCAACCTTCTGGAGGGCCTCCTCGTCCTTCCACCGCACCTCGTATAACAGCTTAGGAACTCCCTCTCGCCTCTGGTGTTGGCTGGGAAACTCAACATCTGTCTACCATGAATGAACAAAACGGCTTGCTTGGTGTGCCTGGTGCCATGTCATATTTATCCAGCTTATACATTGCAGAGGTTATCAAACAGTTAGCTTCTCTCCATTTTCCCCAGGACTTTGTATTGTCATTACACGAAATAACTAATTCAATTAGGTCATGTCCCTGATGAATGTGCCTTCCATTTGGTAGGCATGGTGTGGTGGAAACACTTTGCTCTCAATTTCCATCTACTTAATTCATAATTTCTCATGGGATTACCACGCTCAGATTCACCAGAACTTAACCTCAAATTGGACATGTGTAACGCACTGTGAAACAACGCAGTTTCTGGATCGCATTAATGATGTTACTTTCTGCGATAATAGCAACTTTCTGAGTAACGTGTTATTTGCAACATTGTTGGCACCAGACGGATTTCCATTGTCCAGCGATGGAACACGACTTTTGTGTAGTAATCTTCGATATAAGATTGAGGATCAGATGGGCTTAATCTCAACCGTCAATAAATTGTATTGTTTATTGAACTATTGTACCAAAAACTCTTGCTTTTATTCATGGCTTGCTTTTAAAATCTTCGCTAAATGTAGGAGAAGAATATTGACTCTCTTATAGCCAATATTGATGGAATAGAATGCTCTAAATTTGATTTTCCTCATGTATCTGATTATGTTACAAAATAATAGACATATTCTGTTTGTCTGAAACCCATTGCAATGTACAGATATTGTTGATTTAGAAGGTTTTCATATCGTCCATACTTTCCGTGCCTAAAAGTAAAACTCCACCCGTCATCTTGGGGGTTTGCAGTCGGGGTGAAACATCATTTGCGGGAGGGTGTTTGTAACCTTTTTGAAATTACAATTCAGAATACATGTGGTTCAAATTAACAAGAGGGTTTTTTGGTTTATACATCAGAAGAGTATTTTTTATATGCTTCTTTAATATTAGTCCACAGGGTTCATCATTTAGTCACCAACGAGATGATATTTTTCTTTAATTGAAGTGCTATGGTGAAATTTTCTTCTGTGGGTAAATGTGTGTGGTGCTCGGTGACTTTAATGCTAGGACAAGTATTGAGTTTGATTATTGTGTCCAATGACTCAGCTAAATCTTGATATAATGAGAAAAATCGAGGCTGTATTCCATCCCACGGAATAGTCTTGATTCCCATGTCGTAGATAGCCATGGTTAAATTTTTACTTCAATTAGGTAAGAATAGGGATTCGAATCTTTGAATGGTCGTAAACTTGGGGACTTGCATGGCATTTTACCTGGTTATATCATGTAGGCCCCAACCCAAGCGTTATTGACTATATTCGTTGTCATCCATACATTGTATCTGGAGTAGAGTTATGTAGAGGTTCATGATTTGAAACCTTTTATTACATTCATTGTATGGTTCTTGTAATGATAAAAAGTTAATATTTTGGATATGATGTTAGCACTATTGCTTCTGCAATTATGTTTAAATGATATCCCACAACAGTTTATTTGGAACTCAATTTCAATGCATTGTGGCCAGTGATGCGTTAAATCACCCACATGTTCAGTCTGCAATTAGTGACTTTCACAAATCCCTTCTTGACTCCAGTGACATTGACAGTGCTGATATGGTTGATGATTTTACTACTTTATTGAATGACATTGGGACTTTTGCTGGTATTAGAAAGGTAAAAACCAACTCTGCAGTTAAAAAATGCCCAACTAAATTCAATAAATGGTATGATGCTGATTGTAAAAAGTTATATAAACAACTGCAATCTCTTGTTCGTTGTATTAGAAAAAATCCATTATGTAGATCACTTATTTGTTCTTATCGTTCTATGCAGAAAAAATATCGTAAACTTTTGAAGTTTAAAAAGGCTCAATTTCGTAATGATATTTTTTCAAAACTTGATGCATTGGAATCAACCAATCCAAAAGGATTTTGGCAACTATATGATGAGCTATGTTGTAAAAAGAGTAATAGGGACAGTACATCAATTTCTGCTGAC
The DNA here is from genome assembly GCA_023653785.1 of Ophioderma brevispina. Classification (NCBI taxonomy): domain Eukaryota; kingdom Metazoa; phylum Echinodermata; class Ophiuroidea; order Amphilepidida; family Ophiodermatidae; genus Ophioderma; species Ophioderma brevispina. The sequence goes on from JAMKCH010040244.1 coordinate 10,961, forward strand.
CAATGGTTTAATCATTTTAGTGTTTTAATGAACAAGAATCTTTCTCATAATGATGCTAATTTTGAACAATTTATAGATAACTTTTGGTTGCAATACGATGATAAACATTTTTCTGATCTTGATTTTGCAATCTCACCCAAAGAGGTCCTGGAAGGTATTTCAGCTTTAAAATCCAAAAAATCACCTGGTTTAGATTGTATTCGAAATGAGATGTTAAAAGGTGGAGCAATCACTTTTGCCCCAATTTTGGCCAAACTTTTTAACAATATCCTTTTATCAGGTAAATTTCCTACCTCTTGGCTAATCAGTACTCTAACTGTAATCCATAAAAAGGGGGATAAATGTAATCCCAAAAATTATAGGGGAATTGCAGTATCAAGTAATTTGTGTAAATTGTTTTGTTTATTATTCTTACATAGCAGACTATCATTTGTTTATTGATAAAAATAATATCCATCCCAAAAGGGCGGAGCAAATTGGTTTTTGTAAGAATGCTCGTACTCAAGATATGTGTGTTAGTTGTAAAAATCTGTAATTGAAAAGTATATTTCTAAGTTTGCAAGTTATGGTCTGTTTTTGTTGATTTTGACTTCAGCAATGCAATATTTGGACAGAAAATGCATTACGTTAATAAACTTGCTCAAATTTGGTCGTTGGTGGAAATATTCTCAAATTTATTCAAGGACCATTATTCAAAATTGTTTCTTTTTCTGTTCAAATGTGGGGAAATTAAATAAACAAAATCATTTGAACTACATCTGTTGGAGTTAAACAGGGTGTTGTATTAAGCCCTGTTTTCAAACATGATCTTCATGATTTGTACCTTCCATTTTTAATGACAGCAGTGATCCGTTTTGTTGAATACTCACCCTTAGTTGTCTTATGTATGCTGATGATCTGGTGTTAGTGTCGTAAAAAGTGCCATCTGGATTACAAAATGCTATTTATTAATCGTCTGCAAGACTACGGTTTGATAGGGGAAGGTATGGTAACATCAAAAACAACTAAGTTATGATTTTCAACACCAAAGTGGGTGGGTTTTATCAACTCTTCATTTAATTATGGTAATCATGATATTCAATTATGTAGGGAATACAGCTACCTAGGTATTATCTTTACACCATCTGGAACTTTTACTAAAAGCATGAATATCTTCGTGACAAGGCTAAGAAAGCATTCTTTAAAGTGAGAGACATGGGATAATATTATGGCAATGTAGTTCAAATTATTTTTTACTCTCATACGACCAATCATTTGTTATGGTTGTGAAGTTTGGTCTCCGTTCTCGTTGAAAGGTCTCAAAGATGGTAATTTCATAGATATCTGTGTGATAAAGTAAGGGGTGAATCACTTGAATTTAAAACTTTGTAATTGTCTTAGGTGACACCGAAAAGCTTCAAATTATGCAGTCAGAGGTGAGTTAGGTAGTTATCAAATGCTTTTATTGATTGTAAGGTTGTCTTTAAAATATGGTGGCGAAATTGAAACAATGATTGGTTTCTTAGGGAGCGTCATCACTGGATGTCCAAGGCCTTGCTTGAGAACCCGATCATTCCATGGAAATTACTTACTTGTCAAATGGCCTTAATAAAAACATTGTAAATTGATGGAAAGATGAAGTGTGGGGATAAAACCCAAGATTTGTACAAATCCACTGTCATGAAAGTTGCCCTATATGGCTTACAGTTAGGTTATGACTCGAAATTGGTTCGCTTGTAATCCAGAGGATTAATTCTAAGCTTAGATCCTATTGTAAATTTAAAACGACTTTCAACAAAGAAAATTATGTTGTTTTCATTTAATCGTGTTACTCGGTCAGGGACACAAAATTGTGTCAGCGCACATTGTCTTAGAATGAAAAGGGAAGATATTTTTCGATACAAAATACCACCTGAGAATAGAATTGTGAAGTTTTTGATTTGATCTGTGAAGATGAATTTCATTTCCTAAGTGTTGCAAGGGCTCTATAAAACCTTCGTCTCAAACAACTCTTTATAATCGCGCTGATATTGTAATGTTGCAATCTTGCACTTTGATCAATTATTTGTTTAAATGAATGAGTGCTCAAGACTATGACGTTGTTAACTTGGAGTTCATTTTAGATCTTCTGACTATGTATTAGAGAGAAAGGAAATATGAGGGAATAGGATGTTGTATGTATGCATATCAATTGTATGTACTTTGTTGAAGTCTACATGTATTTTGTATGTTCTTTGTGTTGAACAACCTGTTAGGTTGGGTAATTGGTCAATTAACATCTTGAATCTATGGATTCTAGTAAGGGTCAAAACATTTTTTTAAAAGCAAACATAATATCACCAAAACTTCAGGTATAGGGGAATGTACCATCTATAATGGGGTCAGGTGAACTTACTGCGATGCATGCATGCAAGAAATTGGAGTATTTGAAGACCCGACAGTAAGCAGTGGTCCTGCCAGTGTGGCACCGGAAAAATGGGAAATTTAAATATTTCAACAGTACAATGAATTTTAAAGCAGTTTAACACCATGGGTAAATAGCCCTGTGCGGATTTTAGGTGCTTAAGCTTTACATTTGTGAAGCGAATGTGCTGATAATTTCCTAGTGAGAGCGTAATAATAATTGTAAAGCATGGGCTACGGCGGAATGGCGTACTAAATTACCTGGTACCGTATTATTATTATTATGTTGTAAAAAAAATGTACTTTGTTTTATTGCAAATGCAAATGACTGAATTCTTGCTCAGAGTTGTGAACGTTGACGAAAAATTTATGAGCAACAGAAGGGAATATATGGATTTCTGGTGGTGATCTCAGACGTCGCAATTTAATCCAAAGCAGTCATGGCTAAACAAGATGTATGGGAAACTCTTTGTTTTGGATGGAAT
>JAMKCH010040245.1:0-13303 GCA_023653785.1 Ophioderma brevispina
AAGTTATATACAAACATGCAAAAAATTGATTTTTGATTTTGTTTTTATTTTCTGATTTAGACAAATCACTGATAGTGCCTAAAAACACGCATGGTTATATTAAAGATACAAAACTCATTGCACTCGAGTGCTCTCAATATACTGTTGTTGGTTTTAGTGGTGACATTTGAGCTTGCTCTGGGGTGCTCTTTCTAGATATTAGTTTTGATTTGAGTGGTTTTGGTTGATATTGATTGTCTCTAAAGTTAATATACATTTCCCCCCCAATTCAATGATTAAAAGCAAGATGTTTTCTAATCAAGAAAGTTTGTGTTCGTAGTGTTTTCTGTAATAAAATGAAAGTATATGGGTAAAAGCCTCAAGTGCTTACCATGCCTGCTGTCACTAGGATAATCACATTTTCACATATTGCAAATTTGCAGCAAATTATAATGGTGCAGTGTGACTACCCACTAAAAGCTCCTATTACATCTGGGTGAATTGAGACAAGCGAGATAAGTGTCTTGCCCAAGGTCACACACATGTGGCCACAGCGGGTCCGAATCACAATTTAAATGGCTAATTGTGTGGATAATGCATTATGAGACCTCCTCTCTTCCACTGGGAAATCAAGGTAAATGGGGGCCTTTAATTCAGACTTTAATGGGGTAAAAGGACTGCTTACCCTTGAATGCAATGCAAGCATTGATTACCAAGAATACCAGCCCTCCATGTTATTATGAGTGATCTCTCAGCCTATCAATATCTCTTGATCGGTGATATCCAGTTATGGTATTGATCGGGTTTAGCCCTTCTTCTTTAACATCTTCATGGCAGCAGTCCTCTTCCCTCGTCTCGTGATGTCAGGTAGACTATTCCACCATTTAGTTGTTTGCATAGGGCTCTCACAAAGTGGACAAAACCAATGCCTTTATTGTGCCCGTCACCTAGGTATTAAGAGAAAACTAGCTTGAAAGTGTTTCATGCCCTTTATGCCTACATTCTAGGAAATTATACACAGAATGCAGTATGCCTTCATGAATGGCGGGGGGTTGTATTCCCGGTGAATATCTGCTCAGTATACAAAAAATGTAATTCTGGGGCTCTAACACAGGGCTCTGACGACTTCATCAGCTTGGTTTTATCTAAAATTTATGAAGTCAAAAATTACCTCATTTGAGTCACAGGGCTAGACTTTAATGGAGATGATACAAGAGTCTATTTGGATTCTATTAGGTGGAGTTAGAGTCTGTGGATTCTCCTCTTTTTAGTTGTGTGAAACTTTCTTAGCAGTTTACAAAAATCTAACTGGATTCTTGTGAATTTGTTTGGGCGACTTTGCAGGAATTCAGCTCTGGAGTCACCAGTTACAAGGGATTAGCAGCGATTTGCTAATCTGAAAAATGAAAAAAACTCATCAAAATTTATATTTTTGTATTTTTTTTAACTGGCATGGATATAACAAACATAACCTGCACGTGGCTGGCTTGAAATCTGTTATTAAAGCCAATGCAGTACTTTTTATCTGATTCTTAATTTCTAGATAGTGCGTATCAAAATTCCGGCTTGAGATCAAGAAAGCCTTATCTTGGTGGAATATTACAGATTTTAAGCGTGATTTGTGCACCATGATCAAATACAGTCTTTGACCTCAAACACAAACATTATTGATTTTTCTTTATTTATCTGTTAGTGTAAAACCCACATCAGCTGTTTATCGTAGATTTTGAGTCATCGCTGTATGTTTAATTGCGGGAGACGTATGCAAATTGCCTAAATATTTCATTTTTTTCACAATTGTTGTTGTTTCCACATTAATGCAGTTTTAGGAATTGTACAAACTTATCCCTGATTATAAGTTCAAACAAAATGCATTTCCACATGTTTCGATCCTAGCAACAATATCGCTGCTAATCCCTTTAAGGGTTACATCACTAGGCCAGGTGCAGATTTATTTTTGGATTTTTGCATGTTGAAATCACTTTCAGATTTTCACCATGCCAAGCACTGATAAAAAAATTAACAAAAAAAAAGCCGGCCATAAGAGGACTATTATGGGCGTACAGTACTTTAAGGTTCTGAACCTGTTGTTGTCTTAAAGGCACCTTGCTTGAGTATTGAAAGAAGACAATTAAGGCAAATTTTATATAATGGTACCAATATATACCTGCCTTTTTCAAGCTTCTGTCTCTAGACTATGGCCCCTCGGTGACATCAAGTAAGCTTCTATTTTCCTTCAGGCTGCACCCCTCAGGAACTAGGCCTACTTGATGACACCAGGGGCTCATGCAATCCAATCAGAGCCTTCATTGCAGATTGTTCCATGCGCATAGCATGAGAGGGACACACACACCCGTGACCCAGTGGTTTTAAGGAGAAAAGAACGAAATAAGAAGAAATTACAAAAATTGCATATGTTTTCAGGGGCTTTGTTTGCCCAGGACCCCGCTAGTGGCCTTAAACGGCGCCCCTGGATCCCCCTTCCGTTGCGGTTTGGGTTGTCCCTAGGATCCACACCCCAGCCATGTCAGGTGGTTTCCTGCTACGTGCAGGGCGCTGGATTTAGTTTAGACTAAAACTAACTGAGTCACTCAGACTGATTGATCCGTAATGCACAAAGAGTTAGACCAGTCTAACTAAAGTTAGACCTGGTCACGTGAACTTTTTGGCCCACAAAAAATATATTTTCTTCTGCATTTAACATGATTTAGTTATTTTTTTTTTTTCAATCTTGCATTGAATCTTTAAAATCAGCAATTATTAGAGGGGGATGGCCTGAGTAAGGATATTGAAGTTTCATCTTGATCGATTGGCCTTCACTACAAAACCCATCTGCAAAGTTTCGGCCCGATATTTCAATCCGCTAATGCGAGAGCTAAAAAGTGTCATTTTGTAAGCCCCATGAGGCATAATGAATATGCTAAAAATTAATATTGGTCGACCAAGATGGGCACATTTTCGCTATACTTCCAAACCAAACATCCTTTGACTCTAATTTCACCTGGTCCATTGATTGATGGCGCACTAACGTGATACACGACCAAGACGGGTTCGGAGAAAAACTGCTCTTCTCGATTTTTCAGTTATAACCATCTTTATGATCTAATACTGTCTGTTATGGATATCTGTAACTTCTGAGATTAGTTGATGAAAGATCTGCAGTCCTAAACTAGCCAATAAATGAAGAAATGAGAAGTTAGTTAGTGGCGGTTAATTTAAACTACGACACACTGGTCACTATAGTAGGTCACCATGACATCACTGGTCACTACACATACTGTCAATATTGTATGACTATACAAAAGAAACGATGAGGTCACGCCGCAGTACTACCGTTGTAAACACTTTGACGCACTACGATCACCTATAGAGTGCTGGAAAAATATTCTGTTGGTTTTAAGAGGGATTGCCTGAGCGAGTCAGGCAGTCGGTGGAAGATGGGGTCGTCAAAGTTTGTTCATACTTTTAGGTTGAAAACATGTGTCCCAAAACATTTACAATGAGGTAATAAAAAATGTTGAGTACCCCCTACTGTCGGTAGAATTAGGACCCCCCTAAAAAGGGCCCTATGGTAATCTCCAAACAAAGGGAAAAAAGGAAATATTCCCACTTTCAGACTGGTACCAATGTAAACAAACGATTCTTATAATTTCATTTTTTATTTATTTTGACAATTCATCTTTTGTCTTTACATGCAATAGAAAGATCTTCAGAAAGGCATTGGATTGTTCCATTTTCCGAAGGGGGTGTCATGGTATTTTTTTTTTCTGCGTTCTCAAAAAAGTAAAAAATGCTAAAAATGGCCCTAATTTGCAAGCTCATAAGCCAAAAGTTGCAGTGCTTTATTTTATGGCCTATTTCAGGATAGTAGAAGCAAAATAGTAAATCAGTTAAACAAATTCAAATCCATGGAACTTTTTTGTGTTTGTAAAAAATGCCACGTTAAATTGCTAAGTTTTTGAAATATCGGGCTTTTGTCATTTTCCTTTTACGAATATTCTGTCAAATTATTATCTCACCTGAAGGAATCCTGATGTCAAAGTGATATTTTATACAGTGCTTATATTTTTCTCATATTTTGTAACAAAATTTACTTTAAAAGTTGATATTTGGACTATTCCATTGTATTTTTCGGGTAATTTGCAGATCTTTAAAATGTGAGTATTTTGTCGTGTAATATTTGAAATAAAAAACTTTCTCTTTAACAAGTGATTTAAATTAAAATAATTATTCTCATGAATTATTTATTAGAAAATCAATAAGGGACATTTCCATTTATCAGATAGGGGTGCTTTCATTAACTCTGGTCTTACCAAAGCTTTTTTAGATAACACAGTTTACAAGGGCAGGTTACACACCCCTGGAATTTGTTATAAAGCACCTAATGCTTATGATTTTGGTACCAGTGAATCGCTAGATCCTTTTCTTTCCCTTGATACCTAAATAAGTACCAACAAACATAGAGTATGGCAGCCCAATGACGCCATAAATTCGGCAAAATTGCCAATGTCCACAAACACACAAGTATGACAGACGAAAATCCAATTTTAGACCAAAAATGGCGAATATTATCGTGCATGCATTTTCCGGTTCTAAATAATGACAAATAACTGGTTTTAAATAAATATTAGATTCTTAGAGTCATAGAATGCAGAAGTTTCCAAAATATACCATACATTTTTCACCCCACCCTCACCTTTGACGGCATACCCTAACCCGGAGGTCGCTATCTTCATATTTTTCTTCAAAATGACCAAAAAACGATGCGGAAAACAATCACCGAGAATTTTTTTTTTTTACGAAAATGTCATTAGCACCAAGGCGAGGGTGGAAAATATTAGTATAGTACATGGGAGATTGTGAAGTGGTTGACCCACTCTTGTAATGGAAGTAGTGTAATTATGCAAGAAAATTAGTTATCCTATTTCGTAACCCTCGTCTTACCAAGGAGGGGGGGTGGTTCCCCCTCCGAACTTCGCCTCTGGTGCGCTAAAGCGCTAAAAAAAAATCGAAAAAATGCGTCTGGTTAATCGTTCTCTCATCCTTTCCGGTCATTTTAGAGAAAAAAACTGTGAAGGTAGCATCCTGCACCGGGGTTGGGTATGCCATAAAAGTCGAAGGGTAGGGGGGGGTGGTTGCCACCAAGGATTTTTATGGGATTTTTGAAAAATTATGCACCAAGTATGGCTCTAAAACTCTTTGTTTATGTAAAAACGTAGCCAATTGCCATCATTAGAGCTGAAAACCCGCATGGAAAATCCGGATTCCTACGTTTTTAGGAAACATTGGATTTTCGCCTATTTCTAGGAAAATGCCAATTTTGCAGGACCAGCGGACTTGATGACGTCATTGGGGCGCCATACTAGGTATGTGGTACTTATTTGGTATCAATGGAAAGAGGAGGACCATAGTACCCACTGATAGCAAAATCATAAGCATCGGGTGCTTTATAAAAAATTTTCGAGGGGGGTAGTAACCACCCCCCTGGTAAACCGGTTACAAAAAAAGGCTTGGTAAAGCGAGGGTTAACCTTTTTATAAGAGGAGAAGGGGGTCATAGGTAACATAAAAATAATGGAAATAAATGTAATCAATTTGCCAAGAAAAAAAGGAACGGCATTTGGTAACCATGGGCAAAACATATTGAAGTGAGAGATCAATTATTGTATTTGAAATGCTGTCCCTTCCCTAATCAGTTGTATGAACTCTTTGGCCCCATCTGCCAAGGGCAATCTAACACACAGTTCGGTGTGAGATTTGGGTGTCCCCCAGAAATGCCGGGCCTCTTGGGGGGATTTGGAGAAAAAGTGGATGGACTTTCCCAAAATATGGACCCTTTTGCCTATGGGCGAATTAGGCAAAAGTAGACATAACCTTTTTCTCGTCATTGAAAAAAATTTAAAAAACCACGTAAACAAGTATTTAAGACTTTTCAGGAATTTATTAGCCAAGGGGAGCCCTGCTCTCATCACACCCTACCAAAATTAACTTGGAACATAGCTATTTTGATTCACCAATATAGGTTTGTATTTTATCGATAAGGCCAGACATATTTTCAATTTCTTAAACGGTTAACAAAATTTTTACCTTTCCAAAACAAAATATAATACAATTTTTGCATACCCAATTTATCCTGTGACGGTAGGCCTATCGAGGAAATTCCTCAGCAAGAGATAGAGTCATGCTCTATGTAGTTAATGATAAACCCATGCCCTAACATGAGGTGAAGATTCTCTCGATCATCTTTTTGACTTAAAAGAACATTACCACCAAAAAAACCAAATATTTTTTCAGTAGCAGGCGGTACAATTTATACGGACTACTTGTTTTCTGTGTCAAATTGTGATTAGGAGAAATGAGGCTGTATTTTTATAAATATGTACCGTGCATTGCAATATTCATGTTGGGTGTCAAAGTGGAACTTTGCCACATGAATACGATATACTCTGTTCTGCTAGTGCTATCCCCACACTTCGTATCTAACTGAAGCCATTTTTAACACCCATATTATTTTGCTAGTGCTTTGGGGTCAATACAGATCAATTATATTTCATCTTTCTCTAAGATACCAAATAAGGAACAAACATTTCTGTTGAGTCACAGTGACGGTATATCCCAACAAATAACAGGACTGATTACGTAAGGCATAGCAAATTTTATGTTGTATCAAAGAATGTACAGGATCTTTCGGTTTTCCTTCCAACCTAGAAATTAAAGGTCGCGTATCCCCCCCACTTTGATGTGATCATATTGGATTTTTTTCTTACTAAAATGAACGTAAAGGATGGTACAAAGTAAGTTGGTGTTTTGCAGTGGTTTTATTGAATATTCATTTTTGTGGCCCGAGAGGACCACAGCAGTCAGTTGTGTGTGTGGTGTTGTGTGTCACAAAATGTTTTTTCTTTTGGTTTAAAAGATTGACCTCAATTGAAAAGTGAAGTTCACTGGAACCAAACGTGGTCAAGGTGCGACATGGGATCCCTTATATGATGATGATACCAAGGGTCAGTGCCAAGGCCAAAAGGTGTGTGAGGTCAAGTGAAAATAGGGGGGGCCTAAACAGTAAAATAGACCTACATTGAAAAGTTCAAACTTGAGTCATAGGGGCGGCAATATGGGACCCTCATTGTTGAGGTCAAGGGTCAAGTTGAAAATAGGCTAAACATGTAAAATGACCTACATTGAAAAGTCCAAACTTGAGTCATAGGAGGCAATATGGGATCCATCATTGTTGATGAGTCAAGGGTCAACACCCCCCCTACCAGGTCAAAGGTATTGGGTCAAGTTGTAAAATAGGTATGGGCGGTCCAAGCTGATTTTCTTTGAATATAGCGAGCGCGAAAGCCAAGAACCGCGAAATTTAGTGTTTTTGGTGGTTTTGGATTTTATTTTTGGTTGTCTTTAGGGGGCTTGCAATAGCTCCCATTGCTTTGAGTTCGGCTGGTGACATTATACTCACAGGTGTAAGGCAGCAAAGGTTTAAGGTGATGCAGTATCAAAGGATGATTATTTTACATCCTAATTAAATCCTAGGCTAATGTACTATCATATTAAATGTGCAGTTGTGAAAACCTGCACTTATTAAAAATGTAAGGTTTGAATATCTACCATTATGGATACTTTTAATATTTTAAATTAAGTGAATTATATTTGAATAACCTATAAATATACCCATTATGGATTTAATATGTAGCATTATCACCACGTGGTTTTGGTGTTTTAAAAAAAAAAAAAAAAAAAACACAGTTAAGCAAAAATATTCGAGTACAAAAAAAGTCAAACACCATGGAATAATATTATTAGGGAAAAATCTAAGAAGATTTTTCATCAATAAAGGTGTGTAACCTGATTGACATCCTTTTTTGCCCCACTTTTTCCATCAAAATTTATAATTTTGGGTGAGAAGATGTTCTATTTTTATCATTACACAGTAAAATAAAGCCCGGAAGTAGGAATATCAGCCCAGCAACGAAGAAAAACCACAGACCGTGCAGAAGAGACAGTGCAAGAGGCCAGATAATACAGAACACAGTGTAGAAGCAAAGAATAAGTAGACAGCATGAGATATGGAAGGAAGAAAGATAATGCCATATGAATGTTACAAACACGAATAAATACATGTCATTTGCCAGTTTGTGATGAGGTCAGAGGTCACTGGGATCATTAAGAGGTACCTGTGTACGCCCTATATGAGTGTGTTAAAAAATTGTTTAATACTTGCAATCTGCAGTTTCTCATTGATGACCATTGGCCAACCTTAACAGGACGTCAGCTAGGATGATATTGGGGGGGGGCCAGTGTCGCAATCCAACCGACAGAAAATGGGTAGGTCCAGGGGCCCGCCTTAGAGGCCCCTGTTGGGGTCCAGGGGAGAAGCCACGGGGGGGGCGAGGGGCGAAGCCCATGAAAATTTTGGGTTTATATGCTTAAATGTTCTTCGGAGGGCTAATTTTTGTACGATTTTGTAAAATTACTTGTCGCACCTGTCCAGAACTTTACACCTATACTGCCGGACATCGGCCTGCAAGGGCAATGACCTGATTTTCAAGTGAACCGACGTGGGCTCATCTCAACCGACGAAATCAATAATTGGGGGTGGGGGCGCGGCCCCCCTGCCCACCCCCCCTCTGGCTACGCCACTGCCAACTTAGCAATAACATGATTCCAATATACACTTTTTTCCATCCATGTAATGGAACCCTCCAAAAGTGGAATAACCCAACATAAGTAAACTACTTAGAATAAATTGCATACTTTTAAAAGATCTTAAAACAGGTATTTGTTTTAAAGTCGGGACTAGTACAGCCGAGTAGGGTAATGATGGCAACTTAAGCGCCATCCAGTCAATTTGACTATGTTCAAAAAGCTAAAAATGGCACATTAATGACAGGTATCCTTAAAGTAAATAACTCACCATGGATCTAAATACAATCTTTAACAACCATTGGATGAATGCTTTCCGCCGCCAAAATCAATCAAGAAGTATGCTGGTAACTTGACAATGATATCTCAAGGTAGACATAAATATTAGTTTTTCTTTGGGAATTTTTCAAATGTGGAAATTAAGCTTACATCCTGTAAATTAATGAACATTCCAAATGACACAATTATTTTCAGAGTCCCCAATAAAGACAATGATGGAACATTCTTATGTAAGAAAAGGTCATGTTCATAGGTTGGTTATCTTAGGTATCAAAGTGCATCCAAAGTGGTGTAAAATGAATTGTACAAAAAAAAAAGGTCTGAAAGGGGGCATCGTGGGCCAATTTTAGGGGGTGTGCACATTTCCATGAGGGGGACAGTCAGATTTTTAAAGTTATATTTGTGAATAGATACTCACACTGTTGTATTACAAAAAAATGGTGAAATGGCTGACCCCATCTTCCACCATTTTCCCATACTGTCTGGTTCTCTGGGGCATACCTTCTTAATACCATCTATACTGTATTCTTGGACATCTTATAAGTCTTTTATGTGGATTTTGCCAGGGCTCTTGTACTACTTGATATGAAAAGGCCATTCGATAGTGTTAATGGGTGTGTAGGGTATGGCTTGAACCCAAAATGTTGCCGAGGGATATCTCTGTATAGCTTTTTGTCAGTTATATGTCACCGATTACCCGAACAAGGACTTTTACGTCAAACATTACTTGAATCAATGGACTTATTACAATAAATACCCGGATATTAGTTTTGCCATTTCAGGGCGATTTCATAAATGAACATTAAATCTGATTACAAAAAGTCTTATAAGTTAAAACAGATAATAGATTCCCAACTCGCAAAGATGCCATACTTGACTTGATCATGACCTGATTTGATGGTAAATATTCAATCCTATCCCATGTCACCAGTTATGTAGGAGTGATCAATATGCATGTTTGGAAACCTAAACATCACAACATTCATAAGCATAAAAATACAACCAAATCTGTCCGCACGTTAAAGATCCCAAATTAGGGAATTGGCACATGGCTTGCAGGACCAAGAACTGTTGATTGCGGTTTAAGGAAGGACACCAATACGCAGCAAAAGGATTATCTTTTATGAACATCCAACAATGCAATGGACTCCTTCTTCCCCTGGGTCCCGTAAAGAAACCAGGACAATGAAAAAATGGATTACATCCCAAATTAAGAAATAATGGGGAACGCCAAGCAGCGGTTGTGGCTGGTGGACACAGTTCGCTGGGTCTGCTTCGCAATAAGTGCAACGTGAAATGTTAAAGCTAAAATCAAACTATCATGCTAATTCTGTCCGTAATTTACAACATACGGATCCACGTAAATGGCACAACAAATCAAAAGTCATGACTAAGGACACAAAACGTGAGGCTCAACATTACGATCCCTGGCATAAAAGGTTCTGACCATCTAAATATGCTAATAACAGCAATGATCGGGTGTGAATGTTTCTTTTAATATTAATCCCTTCTGGATAATACAAAAAACTTCCTTCTTACTGCCGCCTCCCAAACCACCGCCTCAGTTATATCCCTGGGATGTATATGGTGAGCTTAGAAAGGTCAACCAAAATTAAAGCAGTGTGGGACCGATGGGCATTCCTCCAAGGTTAGTCAAGGAATTCGACTTATGAGCTAAGTGTTCCGTTAACAGACCTATTAAACAAATCTTTAACGAGGGTGTGGTCCCCTCTCAATGGAAGAAGGCATGTGGTACCAATCCAAAAACAAATCCACTAATATTGAAAAATGACGTCCTGTTCACTCACGGACTGTTTTGCAAAATAGGGGGGTTTATATCAAGTGGGGTTTGGAAAGATGGTAGTCACAAAATTGACCATCAACAGTTTGTAATGTTAAAGGTGTGTCCACCTCACAATGTAGTTAGCATGCTGCATTTTCTTCATCAGGGAGCTACAGGACCAATAACATTGCACAGTGGTGCTCACGGGATTTCTCAAAAGCAGTTGATTTGATCGATCACAATCTGCTTATAGATAAAATTTATCCATTTGGGAGTCTGTGAGTCCATTGTGCCATGGTTGTCCGGACTTTGTGAACAAAAGACAACAATGCGTACGTTTTATCAACCAGGTTCTTCGACTATAAAACTATCAATGGTGGCTCCCACAAGGTACAAAACTTGGCCCAATTGGCTTCACCGATTAGTTATTAATGAGCTGTACTGGTGGTGGGTCAAAGACCAAGTGTTGGAAATACGTTGATGATTTAACAATAGCCGAAAATTGTATTCATCCAAATTCTAACCAACTTCAAGAAGTTGTAGATGTATTTAGTGAATGGTCGGTCAATAATAATTTGAAACTAAATCCCTCCAAATGTCAAGCCTTACAGGTTTTTAAAGGAATGTTCCAGTACCGGCTGATATAAAAATTAATGGGTTTCTCTTGAAGTTTGTTCTGAAGCAAAAATCTAGGTATTTGGAGGCAGTGACAACCTCAAATGGGATAGAAATATTGCTGATATTGTTTCTAAAAGCAATCGTCGGTTGTAGGTTGTATATGCTTAGGACTTTAAAACGATTTGGTTTTAATATTCAAGAATTATGTTAAGTTTACAAAGGGTATGTTAGACCATTTTTAGAATATGGAAGATGTTAGTTTTGCATTCCTCCTAACCTCATTCAAGCTCTAATTTGAGCAGTGCAAAACAAGAGATGCCAAAAATAATTCTGGGAAAACTATATGATGGGTACACAAATGCTCTTGATCTTTGCCAATTGGACTCTCTAGCTGATAGGAGGACAGATCATTGTCGGAAGGTTGCCGAAGGGCTCTCTCTTTCCAAGCGACAAAAGATTCATCCTCCTACCAGGTTGCCCGAGTCAGGCAGAGAGTCCTTCGCAATGCCCAATCAACTATCACAGCTCTATGCAGCGACCATGATCGTTTTAAAAATAGTGCCTCCCATATTTTAGTGATTTATGAACAATTAATGGCCAGTGCCATTGTGATTTTATCTTTTTTTAATATCTGATTAATTGATCAATTCAGCTTTGACAGTGTGTATTATTTGTTTTTATATTTATGTCTTGAACATGTGCAATATCTCGTTTTAATTTTGTATTTGCTTCTAATACTGTGTTGTTAATGATTGTAAACCACTTGTAATTTGGGCTTAAGCCCACGATTGTGTGTGAATAAAATATACTATACTATAATTAATCATAATTTCCTTTGTCAGGTGTTGAAGTACTTAATTTTGGTGATAAATTTATTAATTGGGTGCGATCGTTCTATAGGGACAGGAAAAGTACGTGATGAATAATGGGCACCGTTCTGATGTTATTAACATGCAACGGGGA
Source organism: Ophioderma brevispina (assembly GCA_023653785.1). NCBI lineage: Eukaryota > Metazoa > Echinodermata > Ophiuroidea > Amphilepidida > Ophiodermatidae > Ophioderma > Ophioderma brevispina. Next base: position 12,265 of record JAMKCH010040245.1, read on the forward strand.
ATTTTTCAAGGAGGTCCGATTTCACCTTATCTTTTCCTTTTCGTGATGGAAGTGGAATCCCTTGCAATTAAACAAACCAAAACATTAAGGGTATCTGTTAATGATCATCATGTGAAGATATTCATGTTGGCTGATTGATACAACTTGTTTTTTGATGGTACTGAAGATTCTTTCAATCATTTATTTCTACATTAGAAACATTGCAAAATTGTTCTGGCTGTAAAATTAATATGAACAACTCAGAGGCTATTGGCTGGGTAAAAAGGGGACCAATGAATTTCCATTCAGGGAAAAGGTTTAGTTGGAAAATTCACATGAATTTAGGTCTTTGTGTCACCTTCCTTGATCTTCGTGATATGTTTGATTTAAATTAAAGGTTAAATTAAAACAAATGAACAAATCTTATTGATGAGGCAAGGAGCTGTCTCTTTTGGGGGAAAAATTACTGTCATTAAAACTCTTTTGCTCCCACAATTTTGTATTTTTTTTCGGTTTTATGTATTAAAATTCCTAATTCTTTTTTCAAAGATCTTAATAACTTTTTTTAATTTATTTGGAGGGGGGGAATGATAGGGTCAAGCCTCTCATTGTGTGTGTTCTGATTTCAAGGCGGCGGCCTCCGGCTGTTGACCCTTTTATATTTTCTCAGTGCACAAAAAAATGGTGTGGGTCATGAAATTATTGGATGATAATTTCAGAGCACTGGAAAATGACTTGAAATTGAAGCTCTAAAAGCATTTCATCCAAATGTAAAAATTCGTGGAGATTCATTTGCTCCTGAGAAACTTTTGACAAAGTTACACAATATTCAGGTTGGGATCACGCGTAACTTGGTATTTTTACAGAGAAAAAGCCCTAAAGGTGTGCTGACATTGACGGTTCTGCTTCGGTTATTATGAATATTTATGTTTAACAGACGTATAAGAACACGGTCTAAAAATAAAGGCCTATTGCAAATATGTCTAGAAGGAGGGGGAAAATACTTACCTAATGATGCAAATATACCTTTTTTTTTTTAAGTGCGGGCCACTTTCTCCGA
>JAMKCH010040246.1:0-27491 GCA_023653785.1 Ophioderma brevispina
CCGTACCGTTATTGGCTTTCAAAATATTAACCAAGTAACATGAATTGGGGTAATACAGGCAGGGAAACTAGCATTTTTAATCAAGTCCTACTAAAAGGACGCTCACAATATAGTATTGCACGGTAATGAATGCCTGCAGAAAATGGGACGTGCTGTAAACAGGTCAGGTCGAATGACTATTACGGGGACGACTTGGCTGGCAAATCAACAGCTGTGGTGATGAATGGGATTTTGAACCATGCAAAGCCCAGGACAATGGAGTCAAAATTTGTTAACAATACTCGTGGTTTGCGATGCGTTGATTTTGCTCTATGTCGGAGCGAAAATTGTTTATATTCCTTCATATTTTTATCAGAAATTTGACTTTATACTACACACTGGCTTGGAACTTATCTCATTTATACACCATTATAACTATTAAAGTCGTAATACAGTCAGGAACTAGCAAATATGAACATCACTTTGCGCGGAAAATTAAAATTGCAGTGGAACTCGTGCTCGCTTGTATTTACAGCGTAAAATGTAATTCTGATTAAAACTTAGGGTCAAAGATGAGGCTGTGTAGCAGAGTCAGGCATCATATCAAATCTGTATTGAAAGAGCTTGCACGTAAAGTTGCCTTGTTGAGTTCATTACCGAAGAGGTTGCGGTATGGCTGCAGAGGGTAACTTAAATAATGGAGAAGTCGTGTCAGGGATCCTAAATAATAGGACCTCGATCAACGAAGTGGGCATTGCTGCATGAAAATGTGCTTACGGATCAACCGTGCGTTGGCGTGTACCGCTACGTCATTCCCGGCCTACGTCATACTACATGCAATTAATGTTTTGATGTATTGTATTGTCGCTGCGGCTTGCGTGTTGTCCGTTGTATCTTATTTCTGGGTAATACGTTGCCACTACGTTGTGGACGCTGCATTTATGGCTTTTACTTCTAAACACCAGTGAATGCTTATTCGTGCTTTAATTGCACTTTTAAAAGTTTGGTTTTGGCTCGCATGGGACATTGATAAGATAGTCTATATCCGAAAGTATGGACATATATATACATATATATATATATATATATATATCTATATATATCTATATATATATTATATATGTACATGCGTGCTATTGATAGTTTGGTTATATTATCTATAATGTAATTTTATAATATTTATATATATATAATATATATATATATATATTAGATTCAAGGATGGAGCTATGCGGTAAGTTATATAGAATCATGGTGCTAAAGGTTAGCCACATTACCACATTTAAAGTATTTTTATTAAGTTGGCATAGGCCTTCAAGAAGAACAAGTCAATATGGGAAAGAAAGAAAAGATCAAGGAAGAAGAAGCCTCAAAAGAGCACTCGCGGGAATCGAACCGGGTCCACTGCGTACAGACAAGTGTGTTAAAACCATCTACACCACGAGTCCCACACGGCTGAGATACAAACTTTTGAGGTGAATAGCTTATAAGCTACATCGTGGTCGCCTGTACAGTATATGTATCTTAGATTCAAGGATGGCGCTATGCGGTAAGTTATATAGAATCATAGGTGCTAAAGGGTCCGAAATACACATTTAAAGTAATTTTTTATTAAGTTGGCCCTAGGCCTATCATAGGCAGAAACAAAAGCATTGGAAAAAAGAAAGATCAGAGAAGAAGAAAGCCTCAAAAGAGCACTCGCCGGGATCGAAACCGGTTCACTGCGTACTGACAAGTGTGTTAACATCTACACACGAGTCCCACCACGGCTGAGATACCAAAATTTGAGGTGGATACTAGCTATACAGCTATTATACATAGCTGTATAGCTATATCACCTCACAAGTTTATATCAGCCGTTTGGGACTCGTGGGTAGAGTGGTTAACAACTTGTCATGTACGCCAGAGGACCCGGGGTTCGATTCCCCCCTGGCGAGTGCTCTTTTGATGCTTTCTTCTTTCTTGATCCTTTCTTCTTTCCAATGACTTGTTCTTCTTGATAGGCCTATGCCAATTACTAAAAAAAATACTTAAAAATGTGGTAATGTGCGTACCCTTTAGCCACCATGATTCTTATATATATAATAATATGTACACTGATTGTATGAGGTATATTAGATGAAGTATGGTTAATTATCTATACTGTCTAATTTTAAGTTTAATTCTTGTATCTCTTTTTTTTATTTGTATAGTCTCTGCTGAAGGTCATTCGACGAAAAGCTCAGTGAATAAATAATGCGTATTATAGTTGCTACGTCCATTGTCTGACGTTTTTCATAATACATGTGGTGTGAAAGCTCGGACGTAGCATTAATAATCGCAAAAATGAACTTCTGTGGATGTGAACTCGAATCCGTTTTGATTCGTATCCGCTAATCAATTGCGCCACCACGACCTGTGGTGGGTCCATTCAAAGTTTTCTACACCTAGCGTTCGATGCGTATATGCCGTCCCATATAATCGAGGTGACAGCATTCCCGAACACAAGCAACTCGAAATAATGTATAAACAAATGCAGTGTGGTAAAATATAATTTACGTGGCTGGGCATTATCTAATTGATTGACCCCAAAGTAAGCAAAATAATTTACTGGTTGGGCCAACTTAATTTACATAATACCTTAACAATGTTGCTAATTATAAAAGCAAATGTCAATATGGTTTAATTGAACAAACTTTTACTTAAAGTGTATTACAACTTCAACTCTATCTTAACAAGATTATTTTTATGTACGTTACGCACCTGATTGTTCAGCACTGATTAAATAAAAGAGCTAAATTTTGATATTAAACAAATTGTAGTTTCAGAAGAAAGTGTTTTATTAGATTATACAATTGAAATTTTGAGGTATGATTTTAAGCAAATGGGATCCAAAAGTGGCGTTTGACTGTATTTTTGCCAGCAAGCAGAGATGTCCTTTAGATAAAGTGAGAGGTGGGTAATTAAGGACTATGGTATTTTTAATGTTATTCTTATCAACAAAAACAAAAACAATGTTTCATTATAAATCTTTAACATCCGCTAGATATCGTAACACTTTAAATCCTCTTTGATTTTGTTATATTTTCAAAACTCAGTGCTGGTATTTTTACTAGACAGACATTGACATTTAATGTGTACACAATCTGTCAATAGAACCGATGCATAGCCAGCCATGTTTGGTGGACAAGATACGCATTCCAGTTACTAACAATAGAGTTTGTGCCTGTGTCGTCATCAACCGTAGGCTGAACTGTTTCAAGAGGAGTCAAATTAGAAACCGCTGTTATTGCACCATGCAATTGCTCGGATGGGTTAGATCCTGAGCACATAATGGGAGTGTTTTTCTTCAGGTGAAGTTGATGTGAAGGAATATACCTGATGGCATTAAGGTGTGTTTGAAAATTCCACTTGGTAATTGTTGGATTTTGATCCAGTGGTAGACTATCAGAACTTCGGAAAGTGTGTTTTTTTTTTTCAGGAAGCGGTTAGCAGCCGTTTTGTATTGATTTCATCTACGTCTTATTTTTGTGTTTAATATAGCTGAGAAACACAACCATTCTCCTTCTGTGTGGCAATTGAGTGATCGGGAATGAATAGGTGGTCCAAAATGACAGATGGGGCAGAAAGTGGATGTGGTCATCTTCATAGGTTATATTTCCATTCCCAATTGGAAGAGTAAGTGTGAAAATGTGCCACTTCATTATCACCGCCAAATGGACTCTACAATGTTTTTGTCATTTCTTTATTTGACATACGTCCAAGGGGAAGCTTTTTTTAGTGCTGCATTTACTATATTCACTCTTGTACATGCGTATCATCATCACCGGGAGGATTTGCCAGAAGTCGCCCCGAACTAAGAGCTTATCACACAATGGTTTGGCGGCGCTGTAGTATATCTTGTAGTTTTGACAGCTTCAAATGCATGGGGACGGGTCACGGTTCCTCATCCCCATATAATTATTTTTGCGTTAAGTAGCTTAGCTATTGAATGCCTTTTGAGAAATGTTGCAATGTGTATGTTCAAAGCAATTTCTAAATATCTTTAATCTGGAATGGGATGTGCGGCCACCTGTTAAATTGAGCAGCATCCAGAAGCAGCAACAGCTAAAGCTATGTTTCCTCCTGAGCAGACAACAGCGTATTGAACAGGAAAGTTGTTTTTCCCATTTCCACAGGAAGCATCGATGAAGAAGAGTCCACCTTTGTTTTGATAGAATGGTAGCTTTGTAAATTTAAGATAGCTTCAGTTTGGGGGGATGGAGGAGGAGGTCCTGGAGTTATATTGTACATAGTTGGCTTTCTTGTTCTTGTATATAAATCTGGCGATGTTTAATTGAAATTTGTTACATCAACACGGAATTGAAGGTAAGCAGATCATGTATGAGTCAGGTAAGAACAGTGGTGTTCTAATGACACGTAAGGAATGCTTTGCTTTCCTTCTCCGATGTTGATCCCGCCCGTCCCCCCCCTGCAGGATGTTTATCTTTTCGAGGGTAAGACGAAGAGGTAAGAGGATTGTGGGTATGACGTCAATTGGGGGGTGTCGTCATACAGGGTGATCGAATGAAATATATATTAATGTGGGAAATATAATTTATGGAGGTTCTGCATCTGCCTAAAGACGAAGGCCCAATTTGTTACATCAACATCGGAGAGGGAGCAAGCAATTCCGTACGAGTCTTAGAACAACCACTGGTCTTACTAACTGCTAATTTAACACACGAACTGAATAGAGAAGATCCAAAGGTTTTCCTCGCTAACTCCACCTAGAGAATCTAGGGATAGACACTCGTAGTTTTCTCCACAAATTCTACTAGAGTTTACGTAGCCTGCCATCTGACACACTTTATAATATGAATTCGAACCCTTCATGGAATACAGCATATTTATTCTGTTAAGGTTTCCGATTCATAAGTGGTTCAGAAAAAAGTGTGTCAGATTTGTCAGGCTACGGAAACTCCCAAATTCTACCGCGGTTATGAGAAAAATAGGAGCTTTACCACAGTGATACCAAAAATCTGATGGGGTAAAGTGGGAGGTCAAAAAATGAATCGGGTCACACACCTTTAAATCTTTAATTAGAAATAATAAAATTTTCATCATCAAGTTTTTCAGCTTTATTTTAAAACCCCAAAACAGGTCGAGCTTAAATGTAGTGAACCTTCATAATATACAAGTAATGCACATTCTAATAGGAACAAATCATTCAGATTGCTGCATGTGGTGTAAAATTACACCCCTCCTTGTTTCTTTTATGTACACGAGTGTTTGAATTGAAGTTTCGTAAGAATAACACTAGTGTTATTTTGTTAACATCAATCTTGTATTAATGTAAAATGTCCTAAGTGTTAGCCCTAAAATTCACAAATAAACGTGTTGTGTGTTAATATTATTAACGTCTGAACGTGTTAATTATTTCGTGTTTTTAACAAATCGCGAACATGTAATAAATAATCAATTAAACACTACAGTGTTAATAAAGTGTTAGCCAAAAATGTTAATTTACGCGTTTAAAATTAGCAATTTCATTTACAGTGTTTTTCTAGTATTGACTCATATCGCAACGTTTGTCTAACACAAAACACAGCCCACCGACTCCAACGGAAGTCTGTTTGAAGTGTGTTTTTCAGCTTCCTATAGCTTAGATCATACTGGATTTTGCCCATGATACCATGGCGCATATAGTTCTGACACCAGAGGTCTGAAAAGTGTCTCGAACGTCCAGTGGCGTAAAATTTCTTTTGACATTGGGGGGATGGGGTTGAAGAAATTTATGAATGAAATGGGGTTTGCTGAAAAGATCCATGTCGCGCGCGAAGCGCCTAAAAATATCATTGGAATTTTAAGCTGAGTTGTTAAATATATTGGTTGGTAAAATTTTTTTTATAACCAAAGTTTTTTTGTTTTTTTTAATTTGTCCATTTTTAACCATTTGGTAATATAGGTTATTTTTTGGCCAAACACATGAACGGATATCACCATTGGGGGGGATGATTGTAGTGACCATCCCCCCTCATCACAATATGGGGGATATATCCACCCCATCCCCCGGTTTAACGCCTATGCGAACTTCTGAATACATTATGAATTCCCGAAAACCTTTCGAAGCTGTTATCACAAGATATGACGTCACCATGCAGTTATTGAGCGGCGCTCTTCATCATCGGAACCAGTTTGCGATGAAGTTTGGTCGTAAATGATAATCATAATCAGCGCAAAAAGACCTGCCTGGAGAAACGGCTCTCCATACAAATGACAAGAGATACATTAATGGAGGTAGGCAAATGAACACCTTTGTCTCAAATCTCTATTTAACACCTTTACGGCCCAGTTCAGTCAGCCATAGGGATAGCTATCTACATGGATCGTTTTGCATCAGTTTACAGTGAGCCTAGATCCAAGGTTGATGGTTGCATAACATCTCCCTTTGTAGACTGCACTAACATAGTCCTGTCCACCGACGTTATACCGGGGGGGGGGTATTAACTAATAAAGATGGAATTAAAAAACAAATCCCTAATTCTGCCCCTCCACGCCTATTGTACCCTATTGTTCGTCTCCTCATGCGGTCGGAATAAGTCACTTAATACCGACCTAAATCCGATGTCGGTTTTGTAGTGTTTGGATGATCAATTTGCCGGTAACGCACTCTATCGACCTACTAAGGGCTTTAAGTCCGACGATTTAATCGAAGAAGAGCAGGGGGTTAGAGTCCGGTCGTAACTTTACGACCGGTATTAGTAAAGTAAGTGTGGACATGCGCGTCGGACTTACTGTGACCAGTGTTAACAAAACAAGTAAGCACCTGTTATACTGACATATTAGAGGTGGAAGGATTTGACCTAATTGACTTATGTTCCCTACCGCATGTGGAGACGATTCCAATAGGTACAAGGGGCTTGAGGGGAATGAGTGGATTTGTTTTTATTTAATTCCATCGCGTATTAGTTAACTACCGGTATAACGTCGTGTGGACCCGACTAATTGATTTACCCAGAGACAATCAAATTCCCGTGGGCCGAGGTCAATCGGTCTATTAATCCTGATTAGAAATTGAGATTTTTTTCCACTATAAAATTGAGCATCACGGCCGTACTCCTAAGCCCTTAGAAATATGGTTTTGTTTGCAATATTTAGGTTTACATATGCACTTGAAGGTTAACCTTAAGTGCATAAGGGGGTCGAGATTTCATTTTTTTCGCGCGCCATTTAACGCTAAATTATTTTTGCCAAGATTTTATGTAATTGCCTTAAGGCTGACTCAGAGATATCGATTTTTTCCGTGTAGTAAAAACATCATCTAGAACCTAAAGATCGTCACCTAAAATGATTAATTCCAAATTTAGAGATGAATCGATTTTTTCGTTTGTCATGCAGTAAACATTTTTTTAAACATTTTTGTATCATTGCCATAGGATAACCCTGTATAACAAACATTCCGGCTCCAAGTTTTATGAAAAGGGATTAGTATGAAGATAAGCATTATGCATATGCAAAAAAAAAAAACATTTAAAAAAGTGACGTCAGCCTTCATATCAGTCGTGCATATTTTGCTGAATAAACGCAAATATCGGGCCATGACGTTCTGAATACTAATAGTGTTTGTCCCTGTCGTGCAAACACCAACGGTTGTTGATATAGGAAACTATTCCTTTTTAATCTTAACCCAGATGAACATATCCATTTCAACTTTTATCCCCGAGTGAAACATTCTTCCCTATTTCACAAAATCCTCAAGGATGCAGAAGTTGTATCATTAAGATCTGGAATTATCAGGTCAATGTTGACCAGAAACCATCAAGCATTTTGTGCAACAAAGCACCAACAAACCTACTCTATTGCAGCCTGTATAGAAGTATTCAGGGACCAGGTCACCGACGCATGTCACGCGCGGCAATCGCCATGTGTAGTACATGCCTGACTGACCTAAGTTCAAATTCACCTCGTTGGGCAATATCCACACAACCGAATACAGTAAAATCTGTGTACATTGTACTTGTCATGCAAACCATGCTTGACCCGCGGCCCACAAACACGCGTTCCGCTCAAAATTATGACAGCAATCAATAACTCCCATTGCATTTCCCATTCAAACTTGTTTCCAGCTCTGCCGGAAAATAGCCATTGCATGTCCCCCTATTGTAAATATTAAATGTCACCATTTCAATGATGACACGTTGGGTTCAGGAATCATCTAAGTAATACCAACACAGAATAGCACATCTCCTCACTAGTCACATTATAATCGCGCATACTCTACGATTTTATTTATGAGTACTTTTTCAACCCTCAATTTCCGGGATTGACCTCATGGCGCAACGATACTAACACAAAAACAAGTCAAAAAAAGTCTTATTTAAATTCTGTTATCACTCCGATACCGAACCATACCGGACTTTTCTCCATTATCATTGCTATATAATATTATTCATCGCTATCATTTTGACCACCTGAGGTCCTCTTGAACGATCATGGAACCAACACATTTTAGAATTTCCGAAATCTCCCCAAGCTGTAATCACAGCAAATATGACGCAACAGCCTTCAGTAATGATAGTAACTGAGCGCGCTTCTTCATTTGTAATTGTATACGAAGAGAACTGTTCGTGCAAAAGGTAAGTTTTCATTCAACATAATGCCATGATGGTGATGTCAGTTAACCGTCAGTGTGGGTGTGTGTGTGTTCCCCCCATCCACCAGATGCTATGAGGACAATCTGTAATCATGCTAAATATTTTTGTATCCATAGGTTCCTGATGCTTTCTTCGGAGATTGTTCCGCTCTACCTTGCCGAAATTTCCAGGCCCATTACATCAGACTGATACCGTCCAAGTGGTTCCAACGCAGCGCATTTCATCCTTGTTGTGTCAGTTTTGAAACTGCTTGGTCATGACATGTTTTAGAGTATTGAAGTATCCTTGGGTCAATAATTTTGGTTCATACATATGGGCAGGATTTTAAGTTAAGGTATGACCTGGTGGAAAATTTGTAATTTTGTTTGTGTTCAGTTTATTTTCGTTGATGTAGCGCTGGTTTTACGTATCCATGTTTTTCCCAATAATTAAATGTGTCGTCTACTAATGCAAATGTCACGATTAATTGCAAACATGATAGAATATGGGTCTAAAATTTGGGCAGCGTAGGCCTACATCTTAAAATGTTGCAGTGACCTAAAATAAAGTAGGTATACTTAATAAAAAATTCTGCGTCCCTGAGTCCACTAACTTTTATTTAATTAATTTGGGCCACATCGCACTTAGAAAACTGTGGAGGACATTTCGTCGCCGATTGAGAGGGCTGCTCATTAAATGACTTTGCGTGACGTCAGAATATTTGAGAACAGCCATGGTATGTTGAATATTGGAAATTTTGTATTTACATGTTGAAAGCTGCCTAATTTCCCCACGTGTGCAATCGTAAGGATATGTGTAGCAAATAAAACCATTTCTTCATTGATGGCTACTTTCCGCATCAAAATCGCATTATGAGTGAAATTTCAGAGGATTTACTGCACGTTCCGTATCCAGTTTTTTCTCTCTTTTGGCCTTTGATCGTTAACAGTTTGCCAAGTAATAGTTCGAACTTATTTTCTTCTAATCATCTTTCAAACATTTTAATCAATAAGCTGACATTTTTTATGGTCAAAAATCCTGAAGGTTAACCTCTATACTCGTACGGCAATTTGACTTGCATCGTTTTTAATCAACTTTGGAGTTTTCCATTATGCATAGATTCAACCCCTTCGAAATTTTGACTTTTACATAAAGCATGCCTCCCTGGTTGAAGAAGCCCCGATCGGGAGATGGTCTTACACACGGGCACGCTATATATGCTCATTAATTATGGTTTGTGCCTGACTCCCCATCCTCATTCATAGCTTCCAAAACGCGAAGTTTTTCATAGTGCATACATCGCTGTACTAAGATAATATCGATTTTGAAGGAGCAGATTCTGCCTCCTCTCCCATACCATCGACGCTTTCAAAACTTTTCCCTCTGGTGACACGACGAATGGTTGAATCTATTATAGTGGGGGGACTGTAGTGCCAGAGCTCATGTTTAGTGACAAAATCTGGATAAAATGTGGAATTTGGTTATCATACAGACTTTAAGCATTGATAATCAAACAATTGATGGAAGCAGCTGTCCACACCCCTTTCATTTCAAACCCATCTTGGTCTTCAAGGTTAACCAGGGGTAACAATTTAGAATGGTTCCGATTGTGTTGAAAAGCACACCATGAATGTTCTGTCTGGTTACAATGATTCCAGAAAGGGTTTTAATTTTTATACTACCTATGCTTATAGTTTTTTAGCGACAGGCTGTTTGAGCCCATGCAAATAATTGTCTCTTTTATTTTAATCAATTTTTAAGCAGTGGGCCGACCCAATTTTGACAACTGATATACGTTGGTACATGCAATAGCTATTACCTCCGCAAAAAATCAGAAATCCATTGCGGAAATCTTTACCATATAGCCTAGAAAGTCATAATTTGTATTTATAGCGCCCACCAAACTGCGATAAAGTCAAACAGCTTTGGCAGCTCATTTGATTCATTGAAAACTACGCATAATAGATAAGGCAAACTATTCCCTTCTTTTATTTTCAATCCTTGTACTGGCATGGAAACATTTGCACCCTAATTACCCGAATCAAAGCAACTTTTAACTTTTGACCCCTTTACACACCAAAATTGACTTTTTCACTGTTGTTACAGTTTTTTACCTCCTCCTCCTCCTCCTCCCTCTCCTCCCCCTCCCCCTCCCTCCTCCTCCTTCGGCTGCGGAGCAGGGATGACAAGATTTCTCCATGCACATCAACCTTTGGCAAGTGCGGCCACCCGCTCAGCCCCGCATCATGCCTTAATCATACCCTAGCACACGTTGGATGTAAGGCCAATACGAGGTGCGCGGACGTCCAGGCCCCCTCCCCCCGCCACAGGCGGCAATTCAGAGAGCGCACCTTCCAGCAGGCTCCTTCTCTGGCAGACGAAGGATGTGTTTCCAAGGGAACTCAGCTGGCGATGTCTTACAAGTGGATCGAGGCTCATGGGGGGGGGGGGGTTTTTAGTCTTGAGTATAAAGGTTTGTGTTTGAGACACGGTGTTTCCGTTCATGTCGCGCACATCCTACAGCGAAGAGCACAAATGCGTTGACTTGCTTTCATGTCTGGTGTAGCACCCCAGGACTCACAGCCACGGAGCAGGATGGTCACACAACCAGTGCCGAACACTTGACTTCTGCAGGAGATGACAATTGGGCGGCTCTTCCACAGACGTTTATGCTCCCAGAATGCATCAGGGCAAGCCTAGCTTCCTTTCAGTCGTCTGCAGATATGCACTTGGAGCCACGACTTTTGAAATCCGCCGACATGGCCGATGGAATTCATCACATCTCACCACGATTTGAAAAGCGTTGACGAGGATGTACAATCTAGTCTGCAAGTCATGTACTCATGTCTTGATAACGCTACCATGAGGCCAAGATTTTCTGCTGCCACTGCAGTGTTGGTCAGCTGTGGCTGTGCCCTCGGAAGAGTGGACTCCAGCATGCAACATCATCAGCAAAATCCAAAATCCAAGCCATCCAACACCTACCTCCTGCTGTGCATCGTCTGGAGCGGCGAGGTGTGTTGCTACAACTGACTCCAGATCCAAATCCGACGCGCCTCCCTCAGTAGAGAAGTCTACCAACTCTGAGGATGATGAAAAGGAATGGAGCGAAAACATCACCCCAAAGAACTCCGGCGGTGACCCCTACACATGACCCGAAATCCTCCGCCCGACCACTACTGGCCCCCATAGTTGTTGTATAGTCACCTATTGGTTATGGTTTTTTACCCATACCTCGAAACTTATAAGCTATGATATGTATACTAACTATACCTTTTTGGACTCCTTGTAACCAGACAAACAATCATTATGTGCTTTTCAACATAATCGGAACATTTTAAAATTTGACCCTGTATAACTTTGAAACCCCAGCTGGGTCCATTAAGGGGGAGCTGGCAAGTGCTTCCATCAATTTAGGTTATCAATGCATAATGCTAAAGTACTTGTGTGTAAAAATTCCAGTTTTATATCCCGGAAGCGCACACTCTTGCACTACGTCCCCTGCTATAAAGTATTCTCTCTTTTTCTGTTAGGATTAAAAATAAGAAACCTATTCTCGAAGTTTGCGGAAGGTAGGTTTGAAGATGATTTTTCTATATGTTTTGAAGGGTACTGAATCTGTGTTTGGGAATTGTAAAATAAGGGGGTAAAAATTTCAGTTTACATGGGTCAATTTGAAATCAACAAGATTTGAATTTAAACCAATGTATTTATCCTCATTGTGTGTCTAGTTCGACCTTAGTTACACAGGATAAAGCCTGATACAGGTTCAAGGTCACCCTAGGAAAAATTATCCAATGCTCATATTTGTTGAAACTGTCATAATTATTGCTCCGGCAATATCTGAAGCAGAAAGAGGAATCCTATAATCCAACAAATAATTTAAAAAAAAACATTGGGTGACACTCTGTATACAATTTGAGGTTAAGTTCTGGTGAACCTCTATAAACCCTTGTTACATTTTTGTCCACTAATAACGCAAACAATGCCAACGTTGTAAAATACGGCAGCGTTGCCAGCATTCTGATTGGCCGACTACGTAACGCGTTGTGACATTTCGACAACGCGTGACTTTCTCACAACGCGTGGCGCTTAATTCCTCACAATGCGTTTTGCCGGCAATCTAACGTGCTATTACCCTTATGGCTTGTTGGGCCGGAAAGCCGGTACGTATACACACATGCGCGCGTAGAATGGTTTTTGAAGCCCGTTGGAAAAAAAACAGTGGCTGACAACCAGAAATACAATGAATGCAAATAGAATGAATCAAAGCATAGATTTATTTATTTATTTTATTTCTATTTTTATTAAAATATTATAGATGCTTAAGGTAAAGCAAAACACAGAAGCAAGCTGCGTGTGTACTCAACTGCACACGGCTACATTCGAATCGGGCGAGTTGCCACTATAGTTAGAAGTACAGGATTTAAATTCTCGGACGAATCGACAGACTGCCCAGCGTAAAGGGGCTTAACTACATGGAATAAACGCACATTAAACAAGCGGTTCAAACTATCTATGAAACGTGTTGTTGGCAACTTTGCAGCAGCGCGTTGTATTACCTGCGCAAACGCACTATAATAGCTAAGCTTCACAACGCGTTGCAAGCTTCACCAAGCGCCTTGCGAAGGTCAATCCACACCATACGGGTCATAACGTCTTGCTGTAACACTTTGTGAGAAGTCATAATAACTTGTGTAACATTTCGGCATCGCGTTGGCGGTGCAATATTGCTGAAGAGTAGGCAATAACACAAACCACACTCCCACACAATCCAAAAAAAATCAAAATCAACTAGTTCATTGATGGGGGTTCATCAACACTATAGTACGTTTCTGAAGAGCGATCTCTGGTGCTTGGATGAGCAGGGATGATGATCAAAATAAAGATGTACTGTCTTCCGGTATAATATTGTGCCCCGTTGTCCCAAGATATCACTTTTGGTTCCAACCTTCGGTCAATTTTATAATCTAGAACCGTATACTGTCCTGTAGTAAGTATAAGCTGCCCGTTCTGCAAACCTTTTTACAACACTACCAATTCTGAATACCTTTTGAATTAATAAGCGCTATTTGAAACAATAGTATACAAACAAATTTAAAAAGAGCCGGGAATCGAAACATTTGCGTATTATATTAGTTAGAAATGAAAAGGCTTTGAAATCGTGACGCTGGAAATCGGCCATGAATGAGACTCACAAAGCTATACTCTTTTAAAATCAATTGAGTGTGGCTAGTTACCTCATCGCAAGGCCGACATTTATTTTTTCATTTACTTCTTCTGTTCATGAAGATCAGCAGTGGGGAGAGTAAATGTAATCAGGGACAGACTGATGTAACACGGATGTTAATATCAGCGTACAATTGATAGGGTTAACGTAATTATTTTTTGTGTGGCCTTTTTTTCAATCCAATAATTTCTATTGTATGTTTCCTTGGTAAGTAGCCTCCTCCCCATGCTAATGGAAACGGCTTGGTCACATGGTTAGAAGATCGGTCTTGGGAACATACACTATACCACATAAACAGGTAATAATAACAATCTGTTTTGACGCGCAGCAATTTCTTCTGCCCAAAATGAAAGGACTTTTTCCATAAAATTGACTCATATAGTAGGACCTAAATAAAATTACATTGCTGAAATAATATTTAAAAACGTTACTAACGTTACTCTTAGTACGATTTTAAAGGGGGATGACCCGGATTGTAAAGAGTCTATAAATTGTTTCATCTTGATAGATTAGGCCTACACCCCAAACCCCAACTCTTTTTTGGAAGTGAGAGCTAAAAATGTGATTTTGGTTAATCTATAGAATCCTGGTGTAATATTAATATTGGTCCGAAAAACCAAAATGGGGCATATTTTCGCTCATGAAAACCCATACCAAACTCGCTTAGCCCTAATATCTACAGAGTAATGAGAAAGATAATGAGATTTCTTCTGATACCAAAATTTGACCACTTCCTTAAAATCTGGGGTCGCCTGGGGACGAGGCTATTAGTGGGGAAATAAGGACTATGGACCTTTAGGTAACAACAAATTTTAAATAGCGCCACCCAAAATGCTTATTTATGCTAATTAGTATAGCACTTCATGGCCGATTTGAGTTTTATTCCAGCAAAATATGCACTAAAGCTCCGACTCAATTTTTTCCAGAGAGGCACCCTCAATTTTTTAATCGTTTTTTTTTTTTGCATATGCAATGCCTATCATATACTAATCACTTTCTGAAATAACTAGGTCAAATCGGAAGTCCCTTCAGAAGAATCATCTGTTTTCAGATCATTTTTTTCACACATCTTTTTCATAAAACTCTGGATACGGAATTTTGTTATAACACGGTATCCTATGGGACTTTTCATACTGTAACAAAAATGTTACTGCATGAACGAAAATCCGATTCATCTCTAACGTTGGAATTAATAATTTTAAGTGACTATCTTTTAGTTCTAGATACTAGTTTTACTACACGAAAAAAAAATATTTCGAAATCTCTCAGTCAGCCTTTAAATCTTGGGGCAAAAAAATTTTAGCGTTAAAATGGCGCCGCGGAATAATGAAATCCCTCGACCACAGTATGCACTTAAGTGTGAAAGGTCCAATGGCCCGATCGCTATAGCCTCGTCCCCAGAAGCTCAGATTTTACCGGAAGTGGTCGAACTTTTGTATACCGGAAGAAGCTACTATTTTTCTCATTTACCCTGTGGAATCTTGGGGCTAAATGATGTTTTTGTTTGGGTTTATGAGGGAAAGTGTACTCCCTTTTGGTCGACCAATATTAGTGTTACAAGTATTCTATGGGGCTACAAAATCACCTTTTTAGCTGTCCCAATCAAAACGGATTGAAATTATTCGGCGCGAAACTTTACATATGGTGTTTTGGTGAAGGCCATTCTATCAAGATAAAACTTATGAACTTAAATCGGACCACCCCCCCTTTAACCTTCTAGTACATGTAAACCTGAAGATATTGCAAACCACATAGTTTCTAGGCTTAGGCAACCACTTTTTTTGCTTACGGCCGTGATGTTTCAATCTCTTCAATCTTTTGTGAGAATTCGTTCTGGGCAGGCGCCGTTTGAAACATTTGAAGCTAAGATACTTACCAGCCATCATACTTTTGCCGCCAGTGTATATGAGCATCTGCTGTGGTTCCTGTGTAATTGTTACTACAAATCATGGCATCTGCTATTCAGGTAAGGAGCAGAACTTAGATTAATTCACGCATGTACAACGCACAGTCTTAGAGTAGTGGGTCTGCACTCTCATGAAAGATCATGGATCCAGATGAGAATTAACGAATTGCAATGACAGGTTTATTTGGCATTCCGAATTTAGGAATGGTGTTGGTTCGATAATATCACGACGGTTCACCCCATTGAACTGGACATTTTGGTGCGACTATAATTTTTTATCGAGATATTACAACCACGTATTGATTTGTCTAAATATTTCTTATTTTGAAAAAAAAATTATGTTGTTTCACACTGTCGATTTCCCGTAAGCATACTATAGAGTGTCATACGCTCTTATTTGATAAGGTTCAGATAGCATAGTGTATTAATTTTGATTGGATATTATTATTATCATTGTTGTTGCTGCTGTTGTTGTTGTTTTGGTTAGTTATATAAGTTTCAGTTCGATGTTAACTAAGCCAAATAGATGGTTAGTTAATTATGGTTAGTTAGCAAACATACATTCATAAAATGTCAACTTTACAAGATAAGCACATTTTGAGAGGAATCCGTGCATTCTTTTTTTTCGCAAGGTTGACCTTGAACCATTTTAAGCCTTCTGTGTTAAAAGTAATTGTCCTATAGATATAGCAAATAATATAAATTTTTAATCATTAGCCCAAATGAACATGTCTATGCACCTTTAATCTCTTACGAAACGTTTACAAATTTTACTCCTGTTAACCCCTTTCCCTTTCATATCACAAAATGCGCAAGGATGGTAAAGTTGCATCATCAAGATTTGGAATCAGCAGTAGGTGGAGAATTTATCTTTGACTACCAAATAATTCTTATAAAATGTTTTGTAGTATTTAGTAGTATTTTATATCAGGAATAACATAGAAAAATCTAAGAAAATATATACAATGAAAGTGCAGAAATAAGGGGAAAGTTTGTGGGCAGGGGAAACTCAAAGTGTTTTAAATCTTATTAAAATATTATAATATATTATAAACCATTTGCCTAAGCCTTTAAAAAAGTCGGGCGATTGCCCTATCCATGGCTTTAGTTTGGTACAATGTCAATGGTACCAGTTCTAAAAGTACACAGATGAATGTCGCCCTGGGTAAAATATTACAAATGGTCCCAATTTCCGCCTCGTTTTTTTTATTTAATATTATAAATACCATTTTTTTTCTGGAAAACAAAAAACCCAGACCCTTTTTTTTGTTCACTTAATTAAAAATGTAATCTACTCCCACTATATCTCGGAATTTTAAATTTCGTATACAACCCCCCCCCCCCCCAGTAACCCCCCCCCCCCTCCCTAGTCTGTGAGCCAATTTCTGCACGGGCCTTAAATTCTAGTTTGATGCCCCACCTGGGTGTTTTTTTTTTTTTTTTTTTTTTTTTTTTTTTTTTGATTAATTTTCCAACACCTATGAGGGGTGTCCCTCTGAACTGGATCAGGTATTTCACGGCCTCGAAAAGTTGCCCATTATGCACTGCCTATTCAAAATGGCCGCCATTTTATGAAAAAACTGCTATTGTATTTTCATTATGCCCGCGGAAGGAGGCATGTTTTTTATATAAGTACTAACCTTGGCCAATTTTTGGGTAGCATACGGAGAACGGCGGTCCGGAAAGTGGGTAGTCTGTGTCCACGAACTGCTGAAAATATTATCTAAATAGTACTGCGCAAGAGATTAACGTTATATAGTTAAGCCGATAGTGGGCAACATTGTGCATTGTGTTATCAAAGCATCAATTTGGCAGAGAGGTAGATAATTAAATTGAAAAACAATTGGGATATGGAACACCTGCACAGGTCAAGTTAAAGTCCACCTAAGGGTCACAAAAGGTCAAATGAGGTCAATACTTAAAGATAGCGATATGTCTCAATAGCCACTTATGCATGAAAAGAGTAGATAATTTACACTTTGGAAAACAATTGGATTCGGAACCACCTAACGGGTCAGTTCAAGGTCACCTAGAGCTCACAAAAGGTCAAATGAGGGTCAAAATACATTCAAGATGCAGAATATGTCTACAATAGCCCCTATAATGCATGAAAGAGGTAAGAATTACATTTGGAAAACAACTTGGATATGGAAACCACCTGCACAGGTCAAGTTCAAGGTCACTAAGGTCACAAAAGGTCAAATGAGGTCAAAATACAATTAAAGATTACAAAATGGTTAAAATAGCCAAATATGCATGATAAGATGTATAGAATTAAATTTGGAAAACAATTGGATATGGACCACCTCAAACAGGTCAAGTTCGGTCACCTAGAGGTCACAAAAAGGTCCATGAGGTCAAACTACATTAAAACATGCAGACTAGTCTAAAATATCCCACCAAATGCACGAAAGAGCAAATTGAACTTGACATAATGTTTACTGTATATAAAATGTGTTTCATGAATTCTAAAGGGCGTGTTTATAATAAAATGGTGTTTAAGCCTTAAGCCTCAATGTCAGCACAATGATACATTTCGGAAATTAATAGCCAATCACGGCAGGTTAGAAGGAGGAAGGTTGTGTCCTCAGATAATTACTTATAATGGCAAATTGTAAACACACAATCTTGTGTGAGTACGATCTAGACGCATAACCCCCGCAGGCGCGCGCAAGTGGCTGTAAGCCTGCTATTTAAAGGTGCACGACGAGATTTCAAAATAACGTTGTCCCTAAAAAATGTGAAAATTCTGATTTTGCCCTGTGTAAAGCTTTCCATCAAAATATCCCCACTGAAAGGATTAAGCTTAAAAAAAAAAAAAAAAAATCACAAAATTGTTGAACTTTTTTCTAATTCGATAGGAGCAAATAATGAATTCAGCCTATGTTTTCAATATCGAAATATACAGCAAATCAAAATCACCTTTTTTCTCTCTTCTTAGACTTTCCTGTAGAAAAATACAAGGTTAAGAAATCTATTGAAGTGTCTACTCTATATGAAATTCCTATTATGACACATATATTTGGGTGCCTCAAAAATTTCTTACGTGCAACCGTTAATACTAAACGGGATCCGTTCTGCTCATTCGTCCACCCACCGGTAAGGGTATTTACCGCTGACTTTGTTTTCAGTTTGGTCGACTTATGGACCATTCTTTTTCACATTCATGATGCGGGGAACAATTGAATAGTAATTTCATTAAAAAACATAATCACCCAGAGGTTGAATCTTACAAAGGAATTTTAAATTATATGGGAAATAACAGCAATTTTTGGGAAAAAAATAAGATTTGATGACGTTCCTGCATTGATTGGTTTATTATTTGGCTTCGGGGGACCCATTCCCGGTAAAAATGACGTACGTATCCTACATTGAAAAAACAACCGATTATCGTCATCGTACGTCGGTTTTTGATCAGTAGGGAAAGGTAAATTTTGTCCGTATTATCCCATAATAACCGTGTCTTTTTGAAAAAATAATGCACTCCTGGGCAGAGGGTCATCTGTACAGACCTTGATTTAACAGAGTCGGATTTATATATATCGGTCAGCCACCGAAGAGCAAACTGATCCCTGATAACCTGACCTGACCTGGTACCTGAACACGTGACCCCAAACTATTCATCTCGTTACCGTTTCTAACTACAATACGGCAAAGCAGCAAGCATTCCGTATCTCCGTTATCACAACAGCGAATCTCTGGTTAACCATTGATGTTAGCACAAAGTAAAAATAATAGGACGTTGCAATACAATTGCATTATCACGTCTGTATACCAACCAAACCACAAGTTTTGTTTTGCCCATGATATTTGGGGATGAGTGTATGCAAGTCCCAAGCTGTCATATTAAGTAACCACACGACACGATACATCATGAATCGGAACAAACACCTAAAGTCAGCAAAATGTAGCTGAATCTCAAATAGTCAGCATACATAAACATGCAGAAGAAACCTCGAGCTATTCATTTCCTTCATTCAAGGGACACATAGGAGATTTTTTCTGAGGATACAAATCTCTGTACTTTGCACTTTGTTGTAGAAGACCAACCGAGCACATTTCGAAGGTTTTTGAAGACCAAAAGAAAATAAAACCAAAAAAAAATAAGTTTTGAACTGCCTGCTGTCCTTTTGGCCATCATAAACACCATACTCGGATATCTGTCATTCACGACAGAACATAAAAGCATATCATTTTCCAAAAGATGGCTTTTAATACGGCTTATTCCCCCGGTTTATAATTATATTTGGTTAAAATTGTTTTACACAAATGGGGGGGGGGGGGGTTCTATGGACTATGGACCAGAAAATACAAAATTGCAAATTTCTTACAAATACACCCCAATTTGCCACGTAATGATTTGGTACACATGGTATTACTGGGGCCCCCCGTATTTCAAGCATCATATGAAAATTAAACTTTTTCGGGAGTAAAGCGGTGGGGGGGGGGAGGGTGGTTGGATCACGAAAATCCCCTTTAATCCTAACACCATACACTTAACATGTAATTGAAGAGACACAGGGACATAGCTTACTGGGTACGGGGACCATTTCTGTCAAGTCTAACAAGTCATTTTAATCACCAAAGCCCCCATTATATTATAATTTTATAATTTTTCTTTTTGGTTTTTTTAATTTTACATTTTTAAAGGGGGAAAATCATAGTGCCAGTGTCCATTAGTTAGATTAGGGGCATGAAGATACCAGGGATTTTGGATAAAGAAAAGGGTAACAGGTCAAATAGGCCAGGGTAGAACACACCACAGCGGTACACATTTTACGGAATCTTGAAATTTTATGAGCAAATGGCAAAGCCAAAAATGGTCAACACCAAACCTAAAAATCCCAAGTCTGCGATGAAGTCTTACACCCCTGCTACAAAGGGTATACCTAAAAGCCTCTAAACCAAAAACAAAAAATTGCGGTTACTTGCATCGTTATTGAAATAAAGGAAACTAAAATAATCAAAAAATGACGCCCTCATAGTGCGACGGGACGGAATTTTGCAAAAATGATATATCTTAATACTAAAAGAGATACAATTTGTCTGTTTTTTTTTTTGCATTTTACATATTTCTTTTGATCAACACAAATCAAACATTAAAAAATTCTCAAAAGTGTTTTTTAAAAGTAGGAAAAACAAAACAGAATAACAGTGTAAATTCCTTCCCGTCGCATTTGATGGCGATTTTTTTTTAATTCAATATAACTTTTTAAAAATATTCAAATTGTAATGAAACTTCCAAGTATCAAATATTGTGTTGCACTGTCATGTTAACAAACAATAAATCAATTTCCAATATTTCGCCTTAAAACTATAGCATGTGTGTCCTTTTCATACGGGACGGAATAAAGTGCACGGGCCGGAAATTTCCCTACTGAACATACAGAAAAATACGCTTTGCTGCATTTATGAATTTTTTTTAGGTATCAAAACATATCATGCCCATTCTGGTTTGTACTAAGCAATAAATTGCTTTGACAACTTCATTTTGATAATAAAAATAACCGAGTACTATCATTTTTTAAGAAAACAAATTGCTTTAAATTCAGTGTATTGGTCTAAATCCCCGGACCTGTATCGAGCATGAAATACTAATCATTTTTTTATATACCCTGAGGGAGTTGCTTCTACTTTCAGCACTTCGGGCACTTTATAAGAGCCTCTATCTAAAATGGAATAAGCCCATTTTCACACTTATTTTGGGGATAAGAAAGTTCCATATGTTCACATGTTGGTTGCATCTCCAATATACATGCTACATTTTATGTATTATTTTCATGACTTTTTCTAAATTAGTCTTGTTCTTTAACTTGTTTGTTACTTCCAGTAACAAAAATTGTTATATTTAATTTCGAAGTTGTTACAATGCAGGGATGTAAATTTTCAGGAACTTTTTGATTTCCGGAAATGGACTAACTCAAAATCCGCACTTTTTCAGGATTTCATTAGTGGCTACTTTGCACTATATGAGTAGTGGCCCTCATACACAGAACAATTTTGGGGCCACATGATTAGTATTTGTATTTGGTATTTGTATTTTTTATCACTGAAATAATTATCATTGAACTGCATCTTCAGTTTTCTTGGAGCTAGTGGCATGTGAAATGTAAACTGAAAGTAGCATTACCCCTTTGCAGGCAGTTAAAGAGAACAAGCTCTTTTTTCCTTTAAATAATTACTGTAGATACACATGGTCTGTTTTTTTGTAGATTGAAATTTTTTTTTTTGAAACATTGTACTTGTTACCATAAACTCCTGCAATATTGGTTGTATATTGTAGTTTAGTGTATGCATGCCCCACAATCAATGCACAAAGTTGGTATAATGTATTTAATGGTTTAAGCAGACAAATGTTCTGAATATGGTAATGTTTGCTTTATTTTGCCTTTGCTTTCACTCAATGGAGTAAAATGCAGTTTTATATAAAGGTGATATTTGCCAATTAAATTGATGCAGGAACCTTGATTCTGTCCCGTCGCCCGATGAGTGTCGTTAGTAAACGTGCGTATCTGCTAATTAGTAGAAGTAAGATCCAAATTTCATTGATTTAATAGCATGCTAGTTGAACTTAATATTGATTTTAAAAAAAACCAAAAAAGAAAAATTAAAAAAACATTTTTGATAAAATTAAGCAAATGTTCAATTTTTTCAAATAACCATTAAACTACGATCCTCCCGACTCGCGCCATTCAAATATAATAGTTTACCATTGCAACATGTTTACTTTGAGTTTTTTCTTCAATGTCTGCCTGAATGTACAGTGTGAGTCAATAAAAACCCACATTCAGGAACTATTTTTTCTTCAAAGGTTAAACATTATTCTTGCTGCAAGTTGTAGTTGCTTTGTTGTTTTCAAAGATAAACAGGCTATCAAAACTTTTATTTGGTGTATTTCGGACTTTTCGATGCAGAAACTATGTCAATTTTGCGAGATAACCTAACATTCAGTTTTGGCCGATTATTAAGCCATACCATGCGAAGAGACTGACTGACACCGAACGGCTACCATATACCATAAACACTTAGCAAAGCCAATGCACACATGCATTTCAGTTGTATCGATTTCTTCTTGACCAAAACAGCAGTTTGAATAAAATGGTCTATTTGTAACAGAATGATAAAATATCTTCACAATTCAAATACTATTGTTTCACCAAAATTCATAAAGAGCGGTTTTGAAAATCACTCCTATCAATGTTTCAGGGCATGAACATAATGGAACTGCTCAGATTTTGGTTTTACATCTCTAAAGTAATTATTTTTGGCACAAATACCGTATACTCAGCGTCCATGAATTGCGAAGAAGAACTAAAGATGACGTTTTCTTCAAAATAATTCGTATAAACTTAATTCAATATCGCCCTGGGTTTTTGTTTCAGCTGATACAAAATGTTTCACCTTGGCTCCCAAGTTAGGTTAAAATCAGAAATCCTTGCTGATACCGAAGTAAACTGGTGTCTTACACCAGCTATCTTGACTTCTTATTTGGGAATTTGAACATTTTTTTCATGCACGCAGCATTTTCTTTTTAATCTCCCGTATATTAATTTGTTATAATCCTTCAATTATTCTCTCTCCACCTTCTCTTGTTTAACAATAATTAATCGTTAAAATGTTGTTATACTCAAACACAACTACGGAAGACATTTTCCTCTATTTAAATAAAACCGATGCCATCTTGGACATGTTACCTATTTAAACGATGCCTCTGGTTTGGCTCAAAATCCGCCAACAGGATTTTTTAAGTCTTTCAGCAAAATATGCAAAACTTTTTTTTCCCCAAAGTCCGAATGACACCCCAAATAAACGTTTTTCTGAAAGCCTGTTTATCTCTCTTGTATAGTGGCCAAGGATCAAAATTGGAGCAAACAAATAATTCTTACTATTTTAATTATTTTTTATCTGAATGTAGGGTTTTTTATTGACTCACCTGTAGTCCTGTGAGTTGCTTGTTTTACTTAGCACAATCACCCATTTACACACACCATCCAACTGGTCAAAGGTGCAAAAGAAATGCATCATCAAATTCCGTCCCGTCGCATACGGTATTTTTGGCTTTTGGCCCAGACGCACTCAATTGGAGTACAATGGGCCTGCGTCGTGCGCAACCATAAATCAGCAATTTATCCCATTGTATCTATATATATATAATATTCCTATAAACATGTCAAAGTCTCAACCTTGAAATGCGTGTTTCGTTAAAACACAAGGGTCATCCATAAGTGTAGGAAACTGATCGTTTGCATTATAACTGGTTATATACTCCTATAAATGTCTTGCTTCAATTGATGTCATTCTTAAACACTTTCATCCTAGTAGCGAAGTTGCTTTGACAATGCAAAACAAGAATTGGGTCTTACCCGGATGAAAGGTCTCGTAAGGACAGAAAGATTGATATTTATTCATTCACCCTCAGTAATGTTGGTACAGGCCTCAAGGAAAACTACCTTAAGTAGAACATTTTAGACTTAAGGCCCACTAACTGTGAAAATGGTGATTTTTTGTACAGGAGTATATTTAACTTTCTTATCATATCTTATTAATCTATACAACAATAATATCAACTCAGGGTCCCAAGTTAGGGTATTTAAAAATGCATAACATGTGTATTTATCAACATAAAGGTAAATGACCTCAGATGACCCCAAATGACCTTGTTTGGACCTTGAAGATGATTGACGGTGACGTGGTTCCATATCTTAAAAATATTGTTTTTTAGTATTTAATTTTAAACATTCTGCCAAGTTTCATGCTTTATAAAGAAATTCACATTCTTACAATATATGTCACAATCTGCCTTACTAATATGCCTCATAGCGAATGCATGCAAATATCTCCGGAAACGAAGTGGTTCTAGTGATTTTTGCATCAGAGGGTCGTTACTACTGTTTTGTTTTTGGAAATGTATCGTCATTGGGCGGCCTCTGAACCTTAGAACCTAGCGAGAAACTGGAACTGTTTTGTCGGGTACTACTTCGTGCTCGCAAAACACGGAAAAGTGAAACACGCAATCGCTTGGCGGGCCGCATCCCTTTTTCCCATCATACCCGTCGGTATTATTCCATTCTTTGAGATTTTCAAAAGCTGGTGTCCACTTCTTTTTTAATTTTTAGAAACTGATATACTTACGTACCGGACCGCCGTAGGGGTAAGAAATTGGGTTTTTAGTGATCATTTGGGAGCACCAAAGAGGGAATTAATGACATTACTTTCAGGACCATGATCTTAACGTAATGATGGCGGGGGCGGTTATACCCATCCAGGGAACCAAAATCAAGAAGAAAAACACCCTGCACATCTTTTGACATAATCGAACATAAGGAAAACTATTGATAACACTTCCCTGCCATTTTCTCTCCTACTTATGGCCAATTGCAGACTAGAGGCCTACCCAACACGAGTTGACGGAATAGTACACATCCATATTTCCTAATAATCGCGTCCGTTTCATTTGTGTTTAAAAAAGGATTTTTCAATTCTCAATCATTAAGAATTTAAAAAATTGAAGATTAAAAAAAATGAAACATGTTGGCCAGTTTTGTCTAGAGAACCCTTTAGACCCGGGCGGGGGGGGGGGGGGTGGTAGACACCCAAACAAACAGGCAACAATTGAATTCAAAACGGCACCAACTTCCGCCGTGCTATTCGTTTTAAACAATAATATTATTATCACATTTTTGAAGAGCGCCCCCATTTATCAAACTGCTAGTAGACTGGCTAGTAAACTATACCTTTGAATGGTTAAGGTCGAACATGTCTGCGTGTCCAAACGAAGGAATTTTTAATTAAACAATTATTATCGGGATTTCCCGTAATACTTCAACGGCAGCTGGAACCGGCCTTCCATTGTGAAAGAGCCGGGAAATCGCGCCATGTACGGGTCTACGGTCATCCAATTAGTTGTATTATTGGTTTTCAGGGCAAGTCAAGTTTAGGTTATCTTCTCGAGTGGCACTCTTTCATCATTGACGGACATAAACGTAGCATTCCCAGCTCTTGCGTTAAGTCCAATCTGGATCCAAATTCCTAATTACAAATCGCTTATTTTATGATAAATAACCATTTCTTAGCATTCTCGGTCGCAGATAGTTTCCCAGACAATTTCCAACGTAACTCTGCCAAAATATCACTTTTGAATTGGGGCACTCTTCAAAAATGTGCCAGTATTGCTTTAAGCTTTAACGGCAGGAAGGCGCTGTTACGCACATCGGACCGGTTACAACACAAGACTTGACTAAAAGACTAGGCCTGGTTCACGAATATTTAAATCTAAACGACCGTTATTTGACATTACACTATTTATGCAGCGGGGTTAATCAACTAACCCCGAAAGATTTTAAGTCAATAATTTTTTCCTAATTTCACACCATTTACCTGTCGTCTTGGCACACAGCGCCGCCCATTGTTAAATTACGGTCAGAAAGTAATTTGAGCCACGCGACCTTGGCAAATCTTCACTGCGCTAGGGAGTTCACAAGTTTTCGACGGTAACATGCCCCAGTGGCGGTAGTCGTTTCATATAGAAGTCCCATTGATGCAAATGAGGTATTGCTATTCATTCCGTCAAGCGCTACTGCACAACGCCATACAGCGCATGGCGGAATCAATTGTAATACCTCATTTGCATCAATGGGACTTCTATATGAAACGTCTACCCAAGTGGCTAACACGTACACAACAACTTGTTAACATATTCGGACCCGGTCAAATAGCGTTGATTTGAATTTTTTGTACACTGGATATTACGCAAAATACTTGGGCTATCGTAACGATTTACGCACCAAAATATTCCTAACTAAATTGTCTAGTTAGCTGACTAGTTTATAATATAGGAAAACACGTGAAAAATACGTGAAAAATTCTTACCTTATTAGCTGGCTCAATTCTCGATTGCTGCTGTCAAGTCATGCCACACGCCATGCTTACAAAAACTAGTGAGCTAATTGGTCTTTTTTTGCCAGGAACCCATTTCTAACATCAGATCGACCACCTGATTCGTCGTTTTTGCGATATCCAAGGTACCGCGAAACCGTTTTTTTTTTTCATTCCTTGTTCAGCTAATCGCAGAGCCTTTTACACAGCGTCTGGCTGCTACGGAGTCCCATGACGTAGCGCATGTCTAAGAATAGCCGGCCAATTAGCGATGCGGAACGGAATTGGTGGCGCTGTGTCCCAGCAGTACAGATTCTATGGGAGCGTAAATAGTATGATTTATCATAATAATACTAAGATCTTTTGAACAAATTACCGTTTGGAAATCCCCAATGCCCAAATCGAGCAGATCGTGTCCTACCCCCTCCCCCTGGTTTAAACCTTCAAATCCAAGATGGCCACCGTGGACGGAAATTCAGCATAAGTGTATTAATTATTGGGCTTCTTAACATGTTACTTCTACAACTACCATTGTTCATGGTCATACGGAATACATGGTTTTTTTTTACACAGTTGGAATATACTCTATGGCCCTCTTATATATTTTAAAGTTCAAAATGTCTGCCATTTGGTTCCAACTGCCGCCATTACCGTTATAATGTTTAACAATTGAGTTAAAATGCCCTATTTCACAAATTACTAGGTAAACCTAAGAAATGAAGCTAGAATACATTATAAAAAACTAGAATGGTATATATATTCTATTTTTCCAGCTTTTTCACCATTCAAAATGGCTGCCATTTAGTACAAAATGGCCGCTATTACCGTTATGTTTGATAATTAGGTTAAAATGCCCTATTTCACAAATTGCTATGTAAACCTAGCTTCCGAAGCCAGAATTGGAGAA
>JAMKCH010040247.1:0-29853 GCA_023653785.1 Ophioderma brevispina
GTAGTGTATGATAGTCCAGTCCTTTAAACCCTTGGATGTTGCCTGGTTTAAGTTGGCGTGACTGTTTAGTCATCCGAATTTTGTTTGTTAAAAGTAAATCTGGAGTCAGAATTTGTGAAATTGATAGAGCAAACTGAACATGGTCTGAGAGTGTCATTGACAAGACCCCGCATTTACCTTGGCTAAAAGATCATTTGTTATGATGTTATCAATGATCGTTGCAGTCGTTCGGTTATTCTGGTAGGACCTTCAATGTAGGCCAAAATCCTTAGAGAAATAAGATTAACGAAGTAATAATATAATTGGCACTGCAGGGGTATCAGGTAAATTGATATGACAGTCTACAATACAGATAACTTCATAGTAATATAAACACTGCAAAGGATCAAATGTAACTCATTATGTAGGTGTGAATAACTTTGGGAGTATTAGTACTGTGACTCGAGCAGGCACGGTGATAAGAATTTAACTGCAAACATCCTAAACAAAAGAACGACCAAGAAAGAGGCTAAAATGCAATGCCAAAATATAAACACCGTGACTACTCAATGCAAGTACTAAATACAATAATTTTGGGGTATTATGAGAGAAAACTGAATTGAAATGGTTTAAATGCAAACGCAATGGTTCAATTGAAGTTCAACATAAGAGTCAAAAAGACGAACAACCAAAGCTAGATAATACAGCTGGGGTTGAGTATGCATTCCTGGATGAGTCTGTATGTGAAATTGATTTTAAAACAATGAATGCAATGTGTTGATCAAACAGCTGAATAGGTGTAACCTAGACTGTGTTCAAGTCTGACATTTTAGCGATGGTTACCTTTTTGTCGGCGTTTGTTAGGACGATGATTCTCCCATCTTGGGTCCAACTGCGCTTGATGTTACCTGCGCGAACAAGGTTCTGGGCACTTTGAGGATCTTCATCCTTCTGATGGTTAGGCTCTCTCTGTAATAAGTAGTTTGGTGCCCTTTAAATGTCTCTTTGCGCGAAAGACTTCGTCCCGCTGCGCGTAAGACACAATTCATAATTAAGGTCTTGGTTTGGCATCCTCACCTGTCTTAGGTTGACCCACTCGATGGGAACGATCAAGCTGCTCCTTAGTAATATTTAGCCTGAGATGGTGTTAACGTTCTGGATACAGATCTTGGTAGGGTTTTCACCTTCACGCCTGGAACACAGGCACCAAACAAACAGTTACGTCTGCTATATTGTTCCTGGTCATCGATTTGCTTGATGAGGGTAGCATTTTCTTCTCGTAGTTTCGACACCTCAGACTGCAAAGTAGATACCTCTTCTTTGGTGTTTTGAAGATCAAATGACACAGATTGATAGACTTCTTCTTTGATTTCGGGAACGAGTTCAGCCTTCACCTTGTCTGAGATGGAATTAAAGATAGCATCCACAAGCGAGTCGAATACTTGTGGACTTGAGAGTATGCCGTTAAGCACGGCTCCAAGGAATGGTTCCAGCACAGTTTTCTTTGACAGTTCATGTCGAATAGACTTTTTCAAGTCTACGTCGGTATCGGTCTCACTGTCGCATTTCTTCAATAAATCAACTCCCCGCAAGTGCTTTCGAAGATATGGTTTAATTTGTATTCCAAGATAACGTATATCCACCATATTTCCATTGGGTAGCAAATTTAGACAATTCCAGACAACAAGACCACAGCATGTGCATATATAGCATGCCACTTGCCGTACTGAACGCTGCATTCCTACATGCACTGATGCGTGGATTCGAACAATTGGCGGCTTTCAGACTCTCAATGGATGGGTAAAGTTATGAATCCACAGTTATTCAAATTTTAATGCGGACATTGATTCTACATTTTGAGCAATGGCTTAAGTCAGTTTAATCAGCTTTCTCGTTTAGCAAGGCAAGTGGATGTACATCACTTGTGTCAGACTCAAGACTAATTTTACTTTGAGTGATAATTATTTATCGGAATCCATTTTATGTGTTGGAGGGAAAACAAGATCACGACAAATGCTTGTATTCCAGCTGCAAAACCATACTATCATGACTATCCATATAGCAATCGACGATTTCAATGCTCGCTTGTGCTTGATTTCCCATAACCTAACTGAAGCACATGTATTTTGTACGAATGTACAGGTATACAAATAACAGGTGTGTAAGAATTTCGTATTTGAAAAGTCGTATCACGAATCTACAGTTATACAATAACAGATGTGTGTTTACAGCAACTATTTAATCATGGTTTAACACTAATAACTCCGCTTGCTTGATTTTACAGTATTGACTAATCGATCAATATATGTACGAATCCACAGGTATACAAATAACAGGTGTGTAAGAATTTCGTATACAAATAGCAGGTGTGTAACAATTCAATTGTATATATATAAGCACGTTATAACATGCAACCGAATCCACTGGTATACAAATCATATGCGCGTAATTGCTGTAATAACATTAAGTATTAAAACGCAATCGTTTAAGCCCCTCGGAGAAAGCACTCGAAGTTATTGATTCGTGCTATCCAAATTCCCTCGCTTCGCTCGGGATTCGGAACACGATCAACACTGCGCCGCTTCGCCGGACGGAAGCCTCGCTCCTCCCAAAAACAGTTTTTAAAGATCGCAATAAATTGTGTTGTTAAATTTATTGGAATGGGGGAAAGACGAATTAACGAAATTAATCTTTTAACCATTAACTGCTGCTGGTTTGCGGATGATCGATCCAAATTTTTTCCCAGGCTTTGAAAATGGTTTGGTCAAATCTTTTATAGATGGGGACTATCAGTACATATCAAACAATTGAATTGTCAGCCTTGAAGAAGCATGACATCTTCGCAGGGTTCAAAAAACAATATATAATACCACCTAACCCCAGTATCGTAATGCAGATAGTATTAAGCGCTGCTTATAACCCTTACAACACAAAATTTAGGCAAGCTACAAACTTTAACATCACAAAGCGGACCTTCAAAATGACAAAGCGTACCTTCAACATCATAAAGCGGACCTTGTCATTTTTTGGGGTGCGTCGGCACCCCCGCACCGCCCCCCCCCCCGGCTACGCCCTGCCTTTGAGTGGCTTTATGAACCTCAAATTCCTTTCGATTTTGATAACTTTGATGTCAGTTGACCATATTTTGGAAAATTTGCTTTTGTCAGGTAAAATGACTAAATTCCCCAAGTACACATACACTCTTATGATGCCTGATAATAATAGACCTGAAAAACCAAACTGAACAATTTCTGGGATCAATCTCTCTCTTCTGATATTGATTTTGATGAATGGGAGGAAATTCACACAAGGAGCTTTTATTGTTCTATAGAAACTCTCCTTAGATCATTTTATTTCAAAGGTCTTCCATAATGCCCTATTGCATTTCATAACTTTTTATTCTGTTAGGACTCCTCGTAGGCGTCAAAGGTCAGAAATACCTTTCAAACACAATAATGACCTTTGCACAAGTGATCTGAATTTTATACAATATAACAGATTTTAATGATTTTGTAATTGGTTCAAGAATTTGGTATGTCCAAAACATTATTACATAATCAAAATTACACAATTACACACAATTATTAATACTTATTGTCCTCAAGAATTCCAGTAATGTCCACATGAAGCGTTGCAGTTCAACGATGATACAGTGTATGTCCTCACAGCGAAGACTTCAAAATGACGGCATGCAAATTCACACTTATAAATCCTCAAGGTAATATTTGCTTCCATGGAATCTTCTCAGTTCCTGAAGATAACTTTTGTCCAGCAGTTCAGACGCCAAGGTTACATAAGTCCCTCGACGACATTAATAATCCACAGTATATCAGTCCAAGATAATCACCACGATTTCTATCTGTCCACAATTTGGAATCCTATTTTGATTCCAGCACTTTCGGCTTCAAAGACGACAGTAGAATAATTACAGCACTCTGTCCATGGAATTGACAATATAATAAATCCTGGCACTGTGTGGAGCATGAATCTCCCAATTGTAGATAAAACTATTATAACCATACTGTATAGCTAATTGCAACTGCTGACGGCGAGACTTAACTCAAATATCAAATATATACTGACTCCACAAAGTTCCCAGTCTAAAAATAGACATTACAACAGCATCATGCATAAACATAACCTGAATCACATCACTTTCCATAATAACTCTATGGGGAAATTCCCTGATCTTACAATGTTTTGATCTCAAAACATAAACCAGTTTCTAAGTTTAGCCATCTGGTGAATTCCCACACTCCCCTATTGTGCAATCTTGCAGGTGCACTTAGCAAAACAAACTAGGGGTATTCCCCTTTCTTTTATAGTAAACAAGTACTTTTCCCGTGAGAAATCTCTTCTCAAATAAAATTGAGAAAATACATATTTTTTAAAAGTTTAATCAGAAAAATGGATGCCATATAACATCCTCCCCCTTAAAAAGAAAATTTGAATGAAATGAAAATTTTCCAAAATCTGGCTTTATGTTATACCTTTAGCCATTTGTGGTTAATTTTACATACGGTTTACACAGTACAAATTTTACTTCTTTTATTATTAATGTTTTGCATGCTGCTTCAGTCAAGATTACATAAAGTTGTAATACTGAAATTTCTGACAAAATTTAGGCGCTCTGGACAAGGCATCTGCCAAGACATTTTCTTTTCCTTTGATATGTCTTATGTCCAGATTGTATTCTTGTAGAGTTAAACTCCATGGTAAATTCTTGTCAGGTGAGCTTTTAATTTCTCATCCACAAAATAATACAATTCATAGATAAGTATCGGGTACAGGTTTCCCCCAATATGCATCCAAGTGCAGTTTGACTGGATCTGAATTTCCAGTTTCACTTCTTGGCTCACTGAGATGCTGCAATTTGTTGGCTCTGACATGGCCAAAATCAATGTCATGGGTTATGAAATGGTCTCCTAGTACATCAGGAAATATGTTTTCCCACTCATGAATAACTCTTTCAATTCACCTGTTGACTCTCTGGGAGATGACCTAGTTTCTTGAGAGAAAAACCAGAGGGCTTGGAAGAGTCTGATGAGCTGCTAGCCTGTTGTTTCAATTTTTATAACTCTAGTTGCGCTTCAAGCTCTTTTTGTTTCATCTCATTCTGCATTTCCATTTCCTTTTGTTTCATTTCATTTTGCAACTTTCCTTTTCTAATTCTTTGTCTTTTTTCAATTTGCAATTCCATCTCTTTTTGTTGCATTTCTTTTTGCATTTGCAATTTTTCTTTTTCTAATTCAATTTGTAATCTTTCTTTCTCCATTTGCATTTGCAATCTCTTTTAGTTTAACTGCATCACTTGCACCCTGTTCCAGAACTTCTTCTATCCTATCCAATATGAACTTATCCTCCGCAAACTCTTCCTTGATAAACTTTCCAAATCAAAGTATTTTTTGATGATCTGCTTTCTCATAGCATGTTTTGCCTCAAGTCCCAAATGCCTTGGTTATTTTTCTTAACTCAGGCTTTCTCAGCTCATCAAACTTCTCCCAAGTTATTTGCCCTATGAACACTTCTGGATCAAACTCCATTGTGATTGTACTCTACAACACAATATACTAACTTGAACCCAAACTTACAAAGTAGGTACATGTACAAGGAATACACACAACAATTTTGTATGCCAAATGTGCACATGTTTACAATTTTAATGTGTAAATACTGACAATAAGCTCAAATTTATCTCAATTCCATCCCAAGGACGAGCCCCTAATTCTGTTAGGACGTCTCGTAGGCGTCAAGGTCAGAAATACCTTTCAAACACAAATAATGAGCCTTGTGCACAAGTGATCTGAACTGAATTTTATACAATATAACAGATTTTACTGATTGTAATTGGTTCAAGAATTTGTATGTTTTTTTTTTTTTTTTTTTTTTAATATTACACAATTACACACAATTAGCTAATACTTATTGTCCTCAAGAATGTCCAGTAATGTCCACATGAAGCTTTGCAGTTCAACGATGATACAGTGTATGTCCCCACGCGAAGCCTTAAAAAATGACGGCATGCAAAGTCACGCTTATAAATCCTCAGGTAATATTCCATTGGAATCTTCTCAGTCCTTGAAGATAACTTTTGTCCAGCAGTTCAAGACGACAAGTTACATAATGTCCCCTCGATTACATTCATAATCCACAGTATATCAGTCCAAGATATCCACGATAATCACCACGATTTCTATCTGTCCACAATTTGGAATCCTATTTTGATTCCCAGCACTTTCGTCTTCAAAGACGACAGTAAAAAATTACAGCACTCTGCGCACATGGAATTGACAATATAATAAATCCTGGCACTGTGTGGAGCATGAATCTACCATTATTGTAGATAAAACTAGCTATAACCATACTGTAATAGCTGATTGCAACTGCTGACGGCGCGACTTAACTCAAATCTCAATATATACTGACTTCACAAAGTTCCCAGTCTAAAATAGACATTACAACAGCATCATGCAAAAACATAACCTGAATCACATCTCTTTCCATGTAATACTTTGTGGGGGAATTCCTGATCTTACTGTTTTGGATCTCAAAACATAAACAAGTTTCTAAGTTTAGCATCCTTGGGGAATTCCCCACTTCCCCAATTGTAGCAATCTATGCAGGTGCACTTAGCAAAACAAACTAGGGGTATTCCCCTTTCTCTCTTTTATAGTAAAACAAAGGACTTTTCCCGCGATAATAAATTTATTTAAATATAAATGACGTTATTGGAAATTACACTATTTGGTCAAGCGGGGTTAATCCACTAACTCCGACGGAATTTGAAACCATAATTTTTTTCTTAATTTACATGATATTACTAAGATCTTTTGAACAAAGGTTTAAGAGATATTTTTTAATGTCACTGGTGTGGGCGGGGCGGAGACTGCATAGTAAATGCACTAGCAGTTCCACAATTACCGTTTGGAAATCCCCAATGCCCAAATCAGCAGATCGTGTCCTACCCCCCCTGGCGCACTCGGCGTGTGACAACTGGCAACAGCAGTTGTTTTCAAAATAATGGCGGCCGTGTGAAGGCTGAAAATCACTTCGGAAAATGTTCAAAAATTGTTTGCGTTACCAAACAATTCGTCCACCATGGCAAAATGTAAAGGCATAAAGTCTTTGGAAATTGTCGCTTTTCTTATTTGTTTTGGCTTAACAGACAAATGAACAATGTAATACTATACTTGGTCCCCAGCACTAAAATAAAAAACACAAAGACTGTCACTTCGAACAGCTCCTGCACCGTGTTCAATACCCAGAGCTGGAACTAATAAACCAGAGGGGAATCGCGCGTTATCTGAATAGGCCAGCAGCGTACCGATTTCTCTCACATCTCGCGCGCCCTCCTTGTTGTTATGCGCACCAACCGCGCGTCGTCGCTGTTCCTGCACAAGCACACGCACCTGTTGCGTCGCGCTTTATGTTATCGCTGTTGCATTTCCCCAGTGTTCCATTGTCGATCACCGATTTTTCTGCAATAATTTGCGAAAATCCAATCGATGGAAGAAACCCATGGCATCTAAAAAATTCTCTGCATTCCATGCCACAAAGTCCTCCGATACCCCTGTTACATTTTTGCTTAGAAAAGAGATAGTTGAGTCCGAGTGATTCATGGGGCATCGGTTGTTATTGTTGTTTTCACTCGCTAAAGTGTGACGAACGTAAAATAC
Organism: Ophioderma brevispina; assembly: GCA_023653785.1. Classification (NCBI taxonomy): domain Eukaryota; kingdom Metazoa; phylum Echinodermata; class Ophiuroidea; order Amphilepidida; family Ophiodermatidae; genus Ophioderma; species Ophioderma brevispina. The sequence goes on from JAMKCH010040247.1 coordinate 7,656, forward strand.
CGCACTGTTCATAAATATGCATTAAGGATTTCCAAATACGACATCCGTAACTCCAATTTGTGGTGGTGCCCAAAACTAAGTCTATGATAATGAAGTGCGTATGCTCCTTATAATACTTTTCGGCACCTTGATTTTGGTTACGCTGTTTCGGGAGAATCTTCGTGTCTGGGTTATATTTACGTCGTTGCTTCAATATTATAAGTAGACGCCAAATGCCAGCGCAAAAGCCGTAACCATTCTAATTTGCCGCAGTGCGTACTGATTTCCATAGCGTGGGGTAACCAATTATTCTTGGTACTTGGGTACTTGGTAGTTTCCTCTTCATGTCCTTAAACAATCCACAGGAGTACGTGTTCACAAGACATCGTCCCTTACACATTTCTTATTGTGCCACACGTTAATTACCATGTCTTTAGCAACTGCTAGTGATTGAGCCATAAATGTAGTATATAAAACTTACAAATTTTAGAGAAAGAGAAATATACACTCTTTCATTAAGACCAAGCACAGATTTTGTACATTCGTATTTCCAGAAGAAAAGGCGGTTTTCGGTTTTGGAAAGCAGCTATTTTCAAGTGCGCGGTTATGAAATGTGCCGAAAGTAAAAATCTGACCTCAGAATGTGCCCTCGGACCCCAATATGATGACATCACCAAATGGGTGTGCCTGAAAATAATTAGAGGAGGTCAGAGTTTCAATTTGTTGGAAAAAAAAACGTCACAGATGACGAAACAATATTTGATGGAGCTTAATTATCAATTCCTAGGGTGGTTTTAAAGCCAAGTTTCTCTCGTTTTTTGACCCAATACGGCAAATACAACTTTGAAGCTTGAAAGCTTTAGAAGTTAAATCGCGTTGCACGTTGTAGATCATGTGATTTTAACACTTCTTGGAGTGTAACAAAAAGCAAGTGAGGTAAGGATTAGCAACAAAGTTGTCGCCTTTTGCCTCTATGCCCGTATCCATGAAGGTTCCGTCGAGCCGAGGTGATGGAAATTTACATGCGTGTTTTCGACCCTTTTGCAATCGGCGCGATTTACCGCCAAAGGTGGGCGGACATGAAAGTTGATGTGCATTTACAGAATACAAAATGCAAAAAATGATTTATCAAGTAATTTGGTTCCTTCAAAGAGACTTGTTTATGAACAATTTGAACCAATGAATATACAAAGTCATAGCATGCAGAGTGAGGGTAGAGCCCCACATCTGTAGTGTACTGGGTGTTTTTTTTTAATGTTAGAGGTGGTTGGACAAAATCAAATTTGCATGCACGTTAATAAAATAAATTGTAGATCTATAAATGAAGCCATATAATTTTAAATAATTCTAGTAACCAATTTAGAAGATGAAAGGAAATGGTCCAAAGGGGTGAAGTGAGAGGATGCCACAGGGGATGATGATGGGGGGTGGCCCATTTCACAATAGGCGCCACTTTTTTGTCAAATCAGGTGTTAATTTATTAAAACAATTTTTTCAAAGTGAGTTAAAAGTTGTTTACTACTCGTTGTCTTCTTGCCAAAAAGGCTACAGGTTTTCCTAATAAAAAACCTCGGCTAGCGTGATTGTTCACCCCTCTCAAATAAAATTCAAATTACTTGTTTTTAATTTTTGAGTAATTTTGTTGAAAAAGAATTCAAAATTACAATTGAGTAATGTACATTGACTTGTCATATAATGACAAGGACCATTGGGGCAACAGAAGTATGCCCCAGAAGGCTTCCTCTAGGACAAATTTGAATAAATTTGGTTGATATATTTCAAAAGAGGTATATGGCAAGATCAAGGTGTCTTTTGTGACCAAAAATGGGAATGACTACTAATAGGTTTACTTCACACTGAAAATAATCCATGTATGGCCTCGATTAATTCAATGGTTTAGAGCTCTTGGTATAGGGGTCAAGCAAAAATACCGTTTTGTGGAGGGACGGACTTTGATAGCACTTTGTTCATATGTGTGCATCTCCTAGTTGTGTTTTTTAATGGATTCCTAATTAATGTCTGTGAGAACAGTAAGTTATACACTACAACACAAACAACAAAAAAGAAGCAAAGGATGTAGAATGTTTTCCATGGCAACGCAAATTAATGATGTTGGTGGGACGGAACGATAGCTTACTCATAACTTTAACACGAGTTTATGTAATTTTATCACAGCTACAAAAGGATATGGATTAATTTTTAACAAGTATATAGTCCAACTATCCTAATATAAACATGCAAAGAATGAAAAAGAGAATCCCCCACAATTTCACATAGCATGTGTTTAAAAAAAATGGTCGATGTGGTGGGACGGGAATGGGGGGGACGGAATTTTGTCCGCATTACTCATTTGGTAGGTACAAGTCAAAAACTTGGGACAAAATTGCCGGAAAATTGTCCTGAAACTAACTTTAAGTGAAAGTTACTACATTAAGGTCATTAAGTGAGTATTCACCCAAATACAAGGTATTAGTACTTCAAAAACAAAAAAATCAGTTTGCCTGCCAGTTAAAAAATAATTGTAGATCTAAAACTGAAGCCATATAATTTTATGAATTTCGGAGTAGTAACCATTTAGAAGATTGCAGGCATGGTCCAAAGGGGTGCAGTGAGATTGCACAGGGATGAGAGGGGGGTGGCCCGTTTCCCAATTAGGCGCCACTTTTTGTCAACTGAGGGTTAATTGTTCAAAGTGAGTTAAACGGTTGTTCACTCGTTTCCTTCTTTCTTGCCAAGAGCTCAGTTTTCATAAAAATACCATCTGGCTAGCTTAATTGTTCACCCCTCTCAAATAAATTCAGTTACTTGTTTAATTTTGAGTAATTTTGTTGAAAAAAGAATTCAAAATTACAATTGAATTAATTGTTCCATTACTTGTCCCTATAATGACATGGACTTGGGAACAGAAAGTAATGCCCCGTCTTCTCTAGGCGGACAAATTTGAATATTGGTGATATTTCACAGATATATGGCACATTCAAGGTGTATTTTTGTGACCAAAATGGGAATTGACTACTAAGAGTTTCTTCACACTGAAATAATCAATGTATGGCTCTGATAATTCATGTTTTAGAGCATCTTGGTATAGGGGTCAGAGACAAAAATACCGTTTTGTGCGGGACGGAATTTGATACACTTTTTCAGTTGCATCTCCTAGTTGTTGTTTAATGGATCCTAATTAAGGTCTGTGAGAACAAGTAAATTAATACCCTACAACACACCAACAAAAAGCAGCAAAGGTATGTAAAAATGTTTTCGCATATCACGCAAATTTAATGATGTGGTGGGACGGATCGATAGCTTGCACATAATTTTTCACACCGAACGTTATGGTAATTTTTATTAATCACAAGTACAATGATATGGATTAAATTTTTAACACTGATATATAGTCCACTATCCTAAATTAACATGCAAGAATGAAAAAAGAGACCTCCCACAATTTCACATAGCATGTGTTTACAAAAAATTGGTCGATGTGGTGGGACAGAATTGTGGTGGGACGAATTTGTCCGCATTACTATTTGTTATGTACAAGTTGTCAAAACTTGACAAATTGCCGACAAATGCTTGAAACTAACCTTTAAGTGAAGATTACTACATTAAGGTTCATTAATATGTAATTACCCAAATCAGGTTTAGTACTATCAAACCAAAAGTCAGTTACCATGGTTACCAGATATATTTTGAATTTTGAAATTTTCTTTATTTTGGACAGGACTACAAATGGTTGAAACTGGAAAATATTTTAATGTGTCCATCTAATATCTTACCTCGACTATTTATGGGGGGCTTTATTCAGTATATAGGCTCACACAAAAGCATTATAACCAAACCCGTCTCTATCCAAATTGATCCAATTTTTTAGTGCAAAATCCACAAAATACAAAGTAATTGTTTAAGTCCTACATGCAACCTTTAATCAAGGCCTAAATACAAGCATTGATTTATGATTAAGTTCACTTTAACACTATGAAATGCAGTTTTCCACATCAGCAATATAATTAGAACACTTAATTTTCTAGGCATGATATCTCTTTAATCTTTGTTAAAACATTGTTTTAAAGTGGGATGACGCTATTAATTTAATGGCCCACATTGCTCCGGTAACATAGATGAAGTAACCATTAACCTCTTGTCCCAACTGGAATGGGAGGTGGAATCTTCCCAAGAACATACTGAGGGTAATATTGGCATGTCTCGCACCGACTCCCATATCCGACTTCCAGTACCCCCCCCCCCCCCGTAACCCCCCACCCCAGACTTGGCCTTGCCCTAACTGGTTTATGGTACAGCTCTCAACCACCACCTCTGGAAAAACTTCATTGTCGTAAAATACATGGACCCAATACCACCCTGTACCCCAGTCAATTTTTCTGAGACCACTGAAGAAGTTCTTTTGTTCCAGGCATAGCTTATCACATTGTGGGTCTACATCATCAAACCATATCTAAACGATGGGAGTGCTCATTGCTCAAAGAATGTATAAAAGTTTTTCATCAAGGTGATTCCTAAGATTTTTTTAATGATTTAGGGCCAGAGTGGAATACAGTTTCTTTCACTTGAAAATCTGGATAGTTTGAATTACATAAAAAAAATCTAAAACTCCAGATACCTGCAAATAAATTCAGGCCCTCTATGTCGTAATTTCCGATCCCACCAGCATTTGCTTTCCTCCGTCCCACCACAAAACTGAGGGATCAAAACCAATAAACCACACAAAATCAATATAATGTTTTAAAACCATTATGTCTTTGTTTAGAAATATTAGTTGTCCTAATATTTGAATGTTCTGACATTTTTGCTGAAATTTTATATGTTTTGTTTTGTCGTTGAACTTAATAAACCTCACAAAATGTGGTGGGACGGAAATTATTTATTACTTTTTTTTTGTATTTTTTTTATTTCTGAAACACACGGTCACAATATTTTTGTACAACATTATCTTACTAAGTGTCCTCTAAATATCAAACACCACTTTGTTGTTACCCGTCCTATTATTATTTTTAATTATCTCACTTTTTTCAAATTCCGTTCCACCACATCGAGAGGGCGCCATTTTCATCTTTAATTGTTTAGATCGCCAACGGGCTATTTTTACCCGAAAAAGTTTGATCCATGGAACTCTTCAATATTACTCTACTCACCATGACATATCACTCAGACCAGCAATTTGAAATTTCACCTTTGATATGACTAATTTAGCTCTGACCCATAGGTAATAGGGACAAATATGCAGCTGGCCAGGATTAATAGATAGTTGATATCAATGTTTGTAAAAAGTTGGTATTGACATATTACAATGTTAACGGACAACTAATGATGTTGAAGAAAAGTGTTTTTTCAACCAAAGAATGCTTGAAAGATTTACATTTATGAGTTCCTAAACACAGTATAATATTTCAAAACACTTTTATTGGGATCACAGTATATTGGCTATTTTAGGGGTGGATTTGACATTTCTTTCTTGTGACGGACAATTGCAGTTATTACGAGTAGTTGTTTAATCTGAAGATATGTTTTTTATTTCAAGTCCACCTTAATTTTTTTGACAAGACCCTATCACATTTGTTAATTTTTAAAAAGTTTCTGGCCTCTTTGCTTCGATTCAAATTATGTTTCATACGCCCATGCATTTACTGAGCAAAGGCTAAAGACAGTGTTTTTTATAAAAATTTAAAAATGGAAATGGGTTCTGAAATACATCAAGCAACCTTAAGACATTTAAAAGTTAACCCATACAATGTGAAAAAGGCCATCAAACATAGTTTTGCTGAGTTAGATAGGCATTTTTATCCAAAACCTCCTTTTTTGGATGGATGTGACAAATGGTTGTGAACGGACAAATTTTTTAGTGATCTGGCATTAATTTAAAGAGCATAATAGACACATAACTCATTGTGCTTTTTAGTGACCCAAATAGCTCTAACAAAACACTAAAATTGGTACACTAATGTATTATATTGGAGTAATGAAAAGAAAGTGGTTTTTGGATGTCTACGTATGTGATGGATGTGACAAAAGGAACGTACAAATTACAATTATTTGCCCAGCCCATAAAGATCGAATGATCCTAATGTGTAAGGGTACCATGATAAAGCTCTTCAATTGTATTTCATATTAATATTAACATTTGGATATTTTTGCTTGTTAAACAACAAACAACACCCCAACTTCCTACATTTACAATATGGTGATGTGACAAAATATTGACGACAATGATTGCTCCGCTCCTTTTTGCTGTAAACACAAATTAGAGTAAGCAATACCAACAATGTTTTCGGTCCGATAATCTTAGGACATAAATTAAACAATTGACAATACTTTTTTTGTTAAAACAAACATCAAATATTTCTTTGGTGTAAGAACCACTTTCAATGTGTGTAACAGTGAACGGAACAATGTCACATCCCCACACTGATTTTTGCTTGCAATATCATACTTATACAAGAAAAGCTATTTCCTTAATTGTGATCTTAATACAACACAGTGGGACTTATTCTCAACAAAATACAGTAGAGGAATAGGGAAAATGTGGTGTTTGAAGAATGGCAGCTGACAAAAATGACCTTAATTTCCGGTTGACACACCAGAAATGGTCATTTAGGCACTGTTTAATGATATCACAACACCTAAACTTGTGACAGGAGCAAGTTGGTTAAGCTATGGGAGGTAGATCCCATAGGAAGGAATGGAAAAACCATAACAATATGTACTCTGATCCCAAATGTTGAACATGCTAGGAAGGAACAGACAAAATTCAAAAAGTGGCGCCTAATCATGAACTGGGCCGGGTCACCATGATGGGGGGTGGGGGATACAAGGGATGGGGTTGAATCATGGGGAATTAAAAAATGATATGAATTTTAAATTATTAAATTTTCACATTTTCCATTTTTTTAATATCCATTGGTGATTGAGCTTGGGAATGTTTAAATATGCGACATTTGTCCATGTGGATGTGTGGTTTCTAATTTGATGTATTTCATGTCTTGAGTAAAATGTCACTTGGGGGCGTGTCCAGTGTTTATAAAAAGCTATTCACTTACTACATTTTGTGTATGTTTCTTTTGCTTTCCTTCTTTTTTTTTAATATCTTTTTCTTTATCTTTACTCTTCTACTTCTATGAACAGCTTCATAATCTAACCTAATTTGGCCAAACTTTTGTCAGCTTTTCGTCTCTTAAACTTTCTTCGAGGGGGGGGGCAAATAAATAATAATACAATTAAAATAACCGAATTCCATAACCTTAAATGAAATGTTGTAATTCTTTTCTGTCATCACGCGCTTTGAAATTATATGCATGTTAACATTTTTGAAGGGAACTAAACCAACCCCAACTCGAAAGGGTCCGCGTAAATCATCGAAAATAAAAACATAGAATGGCCCGAATTCAGAATCATAAATTCAATACCCATATTCTAAAAAGAAGGGTAGAGTTTGCAATGAAATTAGTACTATTTGTTTTCTCTCATCAAGGCTTTAAAATGATATGTATTTCAGCACTTTTTTGATGAAAGATTGAAAAAAACCTCAAGCTTAAGAATGTTCGTTTGTAATTAGAAAATGCATGGGCCCAAAAAAAAAAAAATCCCACACCAAAATGTACAATTGCAACGCCTATAACTCCCAAAACCGGTAATGGAGTTATGGGTGATAATTATTACTCACTAGCTTCCTTCCTCTACATCCTAGCTTTAAATAATGATATGTTTTCAACATTACTCATACTTCATAGAACACATGCAACAGTACAAACGCATAAAGGGTTATCATAATCATCCAATTTCAAAAATGGCATGGCGCAAATGAAAATTGCAAACTCTTAAACTAAACACCCATAACTCCAAACCGTTAGGAGTATGGCAAGAAAAAGGTCCATTGTTTTTTCCATCTCAGGCAGACTTAAAATGAATAATTGTTAACCTTTTACTACATTACCGCAAATTTTGAAAATAGGTGTTTATCGCTAATACAGAGGTCAATGGGTAGTTTCTGCAACGCCTGCAACCGTCATCACCGGCGCATTTTCTTGGTGTTTTTCTGTCAACCGCCTACGACGGTTCGGCTTTTAAGTGTATGCCGACATTGGGAGTGCTGCTTCTCTCCGCTCCCCCGATTTTCTCATGTGGTTTCATATTTCAATTTCTTGCACTTCGTGCCCAGGGTTGGCAATTTCCCAGTGAAATACTAGTATTTCCCACCTGCGGGAAATAGTGGGAAATACTGGTAAATACCGGTAAATACCGGGAAATACTGTGAAATCCCGGGAAAATTCGGAAATACTATAGGATGCAAGTACAATTTGAAGAATCCTCATGGGGGTTAAGGGTGTGTTTTAAAAACATCGGGGTACCGCTCGGCTGGTCTCATTAGGGTGAAAATGAAGTCTCATGATTATTTCAATATTGGTTGTGTTTTTACATTGTAAGGCATGTTGAAGTATAATTCCAAAATTTTTTTGAGGCGTCATGTCTTAGTGAATAATTTTTATGATTGAATGAAATGTTTCAATTTTCCGGAGGGACAAGATTTTGACAGAACACTTCCATTCCTAACAATGTGGGGTGAAAAAACAAAGTGCTTTGATATTTTCAGTATTAATATTTTTGTTATAATAGATAATTCAAACGTATGTTTCCAAACTTTGGAGATGTGAGGGTCTTGCAGGAACACTTGTTTAATGGTTAGTCAAACGTCAAGTTTTCGGAGGACAGATATTTGACGGAAACCTGGCTCAACTTCTACCATTTGATCATGTCATACAGGAAAACTCAATGGGTAGTCACCAAGTGTTTACTACAATGTAATAGAACATAAACTAGAGTTTTTTAAAGAATATCACAAATCAATCTTAGTTCTGCTAAGCATACCTTCCACATTATGTCTTTAACATGTTGTCCTTAAAACGGATGTGAAGTTATGCAAAACCACAAAGAATACCTTTCCCCTGTTCCATCATGAGGCAGGCCATTTCCCAAAGAGCCAACTTTGCAGACTGCAGATGAACATAAATATCAAACGCAATTCGAATCGAGTTGATATAGTTCCTTAGAAATAAATGACCTTTTGAAAATAGTTAATCCGCACAATTTGTCTAAATACAGTAGAAATCCATCATTTCTGGAGAAACAAACCTTTCGCATGCAGAATGATTTATCGCATTTTTCTTCAAATTGTTTAACTTCTAATATCTTTTAAGTTTTTTTCACATATGTCATCGCATTATAGAATCTCAAGTTGTATTTGATAGTGAAAACAGGGATAATATCGTACATTTGAGGGATATTGAGATCGACAAAGTTGAGGTAGGTAACAGGGGAACGGTATTCCTGTGTTTTTGCATACTTCACAATCCGTTAATGACACATGTTAGACATAATGTGAAGTTATGCTTAGCATAACTAAATCAATCTGTCCAATTTATTTAAGCTTTATTGGCCTAATCTGGAGGGAAACTTTTTTGACGGAATGTACCACAAATTTCAATTGAACACCTTTACCAAATGGTCACATTTTTTTTATTTTTTTTATTTTTTGCTTTTTTTAAGTTTTTTATTTTTTTCGTTTTTTTTAACAAAAAATGTTCTTTATATGACAGTGCTGAATAGGGTTGCAAAGGGGGTGGAAGTTTTCCGTGAATTTTGGACTTTCCCGGAAACGTTCCGGGAATTTTGAGGCCCGGGAAATAATTGGGAATTTTCGGGAATTTTCAATGTTTGGCATTTTTCGTTTTAAACATTTTGTCCCAGGAAAAAACTAAAAAAACATATTTGTTAGGCCTTTCGTCAATTGTGTACTGTGTTTAAAATGCTAATATGACATATTGCTATAGGCCAATTATAAAGGCTTTATTTCAGATTTTTATCAAAACAAATCTAGTCCAGGGCAATTGATACAAATCTAGCCAAATCGTCGAAGGTCAAAATGTGCCTTTCCCCAGTTCTCTACTACAAAAATATTTGTAAGGTCTCTCTGGCTGCACTAAATGACTTAAAATCATTGGAAGTAGTGGTTTCTAAATTAGGCATACTTGTCCTCACTCGATCATTTTTACAAACATTTTACAAACTTAAGACCTGGGTCTATTTTGTTCAAGTATCATTTTTAAATAAAATTTTTATTTTATGATACTGATATTCATCACAAAGATATTACATTCTAAATCAAGGAATAATCAGCCAATTAGTAAAAGGTAAATAGCCGTCTTGTAAAATATATAATGCCACTTTTTTCTTTGAATTGGAGCAAGACTGTTCAATGTCATTGTTATAATAGCATAGTAATACGAATCAACCTCAAATGGGCTACAGATACAAAAAAAAATGGAATTTGGATTTCCAAACTGTTGCGTAACCATGCTTTGCAAATAGGGGGAAGAGGGGATGCCGAGGCATTTTCTGAGAGGGCAATTTGGTCCCTTCTCCATCAGAAACACTGTAACAAAAAGTCAGTTCATTTGTTGGGGCTGGCGGGGGAGGGAGAAGGCACCCTCTGCTCAGACCCCCCCCCCACCATACGCCACTGTTTCCAAAAAAGCAGTTCAATTGGCTAATTTTCCACTGAAATTTTCATGCTTGTTAGACAGGAACACTTCAACCACTTAAGTTAAATTGATTTTGAAGTAAGTTCTCACTAATCTAAGGTAAACTTGCCATGGGTGGTTACATGGGTTACAGGAATACAAACTACACTGTAGACCATGGATTAGTGATAGAATTGAAAATAAACTGAACCAAACATGTATGGTGGTACTTTTCTCAGTGTTCACATGTTTGTTAAAAAAAATATGCTACTAAAGTTTAAGTAAAATTAAGTTTAAAAAAAGTTTGCTCTATTATTATCATGTGTAAATAAACAAATAAGATATCTCTTGCTTTTACTTCTTCTATAAGAAAAACCTTGCTATTGTGTTTGCGGACGTTACTAGTGTTCTGACGATTACAAGTGTTGCCGGAAAAATGTAACCGCATCATACAGGGAAAATCCAAAGATGGGGAAGTGTTGCCTGGATTTGTGGGAAGTGTGTTATGGCACTTCTATTTAAATATACAAATTAAATTATGAGGTTCCAGTAGCTGTCGCCTAGGCAACAGAATGTAATGTTGCGGATGTTACAAAAAGGTTGACGGAAAAATTATCTTTTTTTTATAAGTGCATAGATTTTTTTAAACATGATGCGATATCAGAATTTATTTTTGTTTTCATATATTAGTGGTATAGGTGTAAACTATTCTACATTGCAGCATTAATACACTTGCTCGAATTTAATAAGGCAATGCTCGGCTAACGTTGGTGTGAAATTGTTGACGGAAAATGTAACTTCCGCCCATCATTTTGATTGACCACCTCATAAGAACAAGGAACCATGTTGGAGTCCCACTATATATTCGAAAAGATCGACTTGGTACGATTGCTATAACTTAAATTGAAATACATATTTGTTCTTGTTGCATGGCGATAATTCAATGTGTACTCTTTGCTAGGGTGACAAATTCCGTCAACATGGGCTTGTTTAAGCTGTCCAGCACACACATGAGGAACACCCAAACGTTATAAGCTATGGGAGCTTAAGCTAGGTCTATCTTCATATACCCAATTTTCTCACAAACACAAAATAATTCAGTCTTGCGATACCCATTTTTGTGTGGGGCTCCTCAAATTGTCATTTAAGCTTTTTGGTATATTTAAAAAAACAGAGCCATATAGCATAAGGCCCCAAGGAAATGGAAAGTTTTAGATTTGCGTTCCGCGCACCCGCATGCTCCACCTGGCAGCTGAAAATTTTCATTATTTAAAAAAATCATATTTCATAAAAAATGCCTTCATTACAAAAAAATCAAGTTTCAAATTCATCAAACAGCTGTAAAAGAGTATAATTACCCAGGAACACTAACAATAAAGAGTAAACATGCTGCAGAATCAGAACATGATCATTTTCTATCCCTGGTCTTGTTGATGCAATTGATCCTTCATCTCTGGCCAACCGTGACATGCAAGTCAACCAATAAAATACACAATGAATAATGAAATAAAGGCCTCAGTGTACTTTGAAAACTTGTCCGGACGCAATCTAAACTTTCATTCCTCATGGCCTAAACAATCACATGCGGCACTGCCCCCAATTGGTGTAGATGTTTGCTGGTTTCCAAAAAAACTTGTAATTCCCTGTACGGTACTATAAGATATTGAAGAAAAGCGCACCCGATAATACGGTAGACATTTAATTGCAATCTGATCGGTTCATATGTTGAAAATGTGTTAACTATTGGCCTCATCGCCTGGCGCGGTTTTCGCCCTAACCTTAGACATTCTGATACACGTAAAAGCTCCACTCACAGATACAGTAATAGCTCGACTAGCGATACTAGGTTTAGGCAATGCATAACTAGGTATTGGGGGCTCAGGTCAGCTAGGAACATTCCGATTTCCTCACATGAGGTTGGCCCACTTCAAATCAGGGTCGCATAGGATTCTGTGCAGTTTGTGAACAACTTGTTTTTGGAACATAACATCATTATTTCCTTAATACAGAAGGATCACCCCCTTCATTGAATTACAATTATGTTTTTCTTGCCTAAGAACACAATTTTGTATTATTTGGTCCAATTTAGACCATTTTCTGAATGTCCTAGCTCAGCTGGACTACATTTTATATTCTGTGTGGTCCTAAAAGTTTTTGGTAGTGTCACAGAAGTCTTTGCATCCTAAGTCAATAATTTTGTGAGGCAAACTATTCCAGATCTCTAATTAAAGTACTGGGGAAAAAGAGTTTCTGGTAGGCAGTAAGATGTAACGGTTTTCACCCTGGGGGGGGGGGTTCTGGGTTTTTGAGTCGGGTACCCATGCTCCGTTACAAAAAAGATGGACTAGCTACAAATGCGGGACTATACCGCTAGGGGTATCAAATCACAATAATCAAGCTAGTCCCGCTAGGGGTACAATCAGTTTGGATTGTGACTGGTTCAATGAACAATCTATAAGGAAAATAACCTAAACATATTCAAAAATAAACCCAAATGTGTAATTTTTCTTTGCATTAGCATCACTGTGTCATTTTTCTTGCTATATTGTCATTTTAAAGGATAATCTTTTATTCACATATTTAGAACGGGTCCCGCAAGGGGTATAATTTCACTGCCAATTGGTCCCGTTAGGGGTATATTTTTCACTGAAACTCGCCAAAAACGTCCCGTTGGGGTAGAGTTTTTCCACTGAAATATTTGGTCCCGGTAGGGGTCGCCTTCATCCCCTGGAACGAGCATGGGTACCCAACCCAACCCCGAGAACCCCCGCCCCCCCCCGGGGGTTTTCACAGCTTTTTTGTTGCGTTTTTTTAGCTTTTTTCTTTCATTTTCTTTCAGTCTGTTTTTGACTTGACATCCGTACCCAGTTTTACACTATATTTCAGCTTTTTTCAGCTCTTTTTTTTGCAACCTAACCAAACCCCACTCAAAAAGTTCTGCACATATGGATGGTGACTTTCAAGCATTCTCTGAGCATTGGAAACGATATTTTGAAAATAAATGAGTGAATTCTGATTAGGAAGTTGCAGTGAGTTTGGGTTCCCGAGTTTGCTTTGATGTAATATGAACTATCATTACTTAGTACATTCTGCCAAGCTAAAAGAAAGTTTGTTTCCAGTAGGCTAGTCCCACATCATTTTGATTTCAAAGCAAAGCATTGTTAAACTGCATTTCATTATTTGGATGAACAAGAATGTTTTTACCCCTCATCGTATAAATTTTCATAAAAAAGTGAGCCAAATCAATATTTTTTACTTACAATTCGAGGTGATATGCCATTTTTAAGGGAAAAATTTCTTTAAAAAAATAAAACAAATGTTTTTGCATTTTGTTTTGGCGAAACCACATGTACTGAAAACAACCTTTTTTTTTTGAAATTTCCCTCCTACTTCAGATCTACCCCTATAGATGATATCTAGCGCTCCTCTACCAACCCGACTTGTTAGCTTAATTGGATGGAGCACTGTGCTATAATATGGAAAAAAGTCGCCGTTCCATCCGGCCAGTGCATGTTTTTTTTTTTTGTTTCAACACTTGTGTGCGCTGGCGAGCTCCAGGGAAGTAGATTTAATAAATATTAAACCTTTTTTGGCCTCATCATATTCAATAACTTTCTCATGACCATGTCTGTTTCAACAGTGTGGCAGCACCCTTATGTTAATCTCCTCTTCAAGCACCTAATGTTCGGATATGGAAAAAATCCACCAAGGAAGGAGATGTGGTTACCATCAGGTAAGATTGTGTTTTGAGAACTTCTCACCTAACACTCTCAAGCCAGAAAAGATATCTGTTAACTAAGAACATGTTGTGGTTTATGTCTTTACTTGGAGAAACTCATGTTACTTTGCTTAAAACCCCCTGCCCCCTGCCATGGTCCTCTTTATTATTTTGATTCGTTTTTGTTTTTGTTTAAATCTGACCCCTGCGATGGCCAATTTCATTTTTTTCAGTCATGTTTTCAAATTCCTTGTGCATTTCGTTCGATGTGTTCTATTTTCACCACTGGCTAGCATTTTGCAACTTGCTAATCGTTTATTCCAAGATGTTTAACAGCAGTATTCACCACACGTCACACAAATTGAAGGGATGAACATAGTTAACTTGATTGATTTAAAATTTGTTGAGAAATGTATAAAGTGACAGGAGGAGATTTTTTTGAGGATACAAATTTCTCTCAAATTTGCACTGAATCGGTCGAAGAACGCAACTACCATAACGTTTCAGAATTCATTGGACAAACAAGTACAAAAGAAAACCGCAAACGTGTTTTGACCTTGAACTTGCCTACTATCATAATCGTCCCTATAGAAACCATGTGCTTTAATTTGAATAGTCTGTCGTGCACGCCAGAACTTACTAAATCGTCCTCTTATTACATAAAGATGCCGTATTCGGCTTATCACTTCAGGGGTGTGAAATCTAATATCTTGGTAAGCATTTCCAATATGCAAAAAACAGGTTTTAAAAAAAAATAGGGTGACTCTTTGGAAATCTCAGTGTCTCTGTTAAGTGGTGCCCGTGTTTGGGAAGCTCTGTAGCCTACTTGTTACATAAAAATAAGTAACCAACCGAAGATTTACCTTACCATTGGTTTCTATCAGGGGCAACGGGTCACTCGTCAAGGGGTAAAATTCCCGGTTTAGAGCAGATTTTTTCCTGGTTGGACCAATGTAGGTAAAAATTCCCATTGAACATGCACAAAACTACTAAGCATGATTTTTCACAGGACTAGAATTTCGGTAGAGTTTGCGAGTCACTCTCGCAAAGACTCCCAATCCCCCCAACCAAACTCCACAAGAATCCAGTTTAATTCTCGAAACTGTAAGTTGCACCACAATTGATTGGAGGAGACTGCACAACTCTCGGTATCATCACCTATGAGAATCCAAATGGACTCTCGTATCTCTCCACAAATTCTACTAACCCCTGATTTTTCCAGCTTTGTTCTTCCTGTCCAAAGCCTCTTTTTGGTGGCAACCCCCCCCCCCCCACCCGCCTGTTTACGCCACTAGATTTCTAATTGGAACCAAAAAATTTGCCACTCACTTGTGACACTGGCCGCAAAACATTTAGGTGTTCGAAACGTAGCGCCAATGGGAGGTACAGCATGGTGTTTATCAAACTTACAAGGGGCATTTCGTGATCCCAGCCTCGTCCCCCCGACTTTACCAAAAATATTGAGATTTTTATATCATCTGAACCGTTAAGCCTTAGTTCCTGTGTGCCCCATTTCGTGCAAATTCGGTCGCATCGTAGAATGCCGCAATTTTGTATTTAATTTGAAATTACAGCCAGTAGCCTATGGGACCTGTGGGAAACGAGCAATTGCTCATTTACCTACACAAAACCGCAAGCTCGGATCAGTCAAATTTTTGAGGATAGGTTTTCTCCAGGGTATCTATTGATCAATGAATAAAACGATGGTGCTTAAATCAGAAATGCACGCTTTAAGTTACCAAAGTTCAGTACAATATTTACAAATTTTTTGATCATCTTTGTAGTCATTATGCATTTTTAATCACCCTATAATGGCAATTTAACATCTGATCCTTGTTTTTATTTAATGTGGAACAATTCTTATACTACCTCTCCTCAGGACAAGTCCTTGAAGTCACTGCCTACCGCATCACTGGATCCCTCCAGCAGACAACTAACCTGCAGCTGCCCAAGACGTCTTCTCAATCTTTGGGTCTCACAGACGGTACCAACTCTACATCCTTCTCAGCCATACCAGGCAAGTGTAGCCTCTGTTTTCGTTTTAAATTCTCATTTTCACGTCAATTTTTGCCAATAAGGGAACCCATGTTACTGAATCCCACACTGCCAATCCATACTCTCCCCCATATACTCCATCTCCCCCCCATGGTATCCCTCCCCCCATTCCTCCACAATCCTGGCTCAATGGTCTCTTTCAGTGAGTGTTTTTTGCGAGCATTTCAGCCTCCATTTTGTATAAAATTTCAACTAGAATTGGCCTCACAGAGCATGGTCACAATTTTCCCATTGTAGGTGCCTGTCTTATTCTAATTATTGACTATCATCTCTATACAAATGATATTTATGCACTGTATAAATCTCAGTGGCTAAATGTATTGATTAAAACATAACAGCTATCAACAAAAAAAAACTATCCATTCTTAATTAACCCTAATGCTCCCAAGTACCACCAAAAATACCCACTGTGCTACCATTATGGTTTTTTTGGGTATTTTTGTGTTCCTGTAACACACTATATATTCACTTAGAAAACCATGAAATTCCCCTGTGGTATTTGTTGGTTAGGGGCGTCCAAATGACTGTGGTATTGTGTTTGTTTTAGGCATTAGGGGTTTTTTAAATTAGAGCCTAAAAAAAACAATTGTTTGATTGGCGTCACCCACCGACCCTATTTTTACTTTTAAACAAATTAACCCCCGCCTACCCTAATATTTTTTGATTTTTTGTGCAGAAAAAAGGTTTTAAAACACGTAAAACAAATATTTTTCATTAGTATCGTCGATAGGATGCCCACCCGCGATATATATCCTCAAAGGACAAATAAAAAGATGTGTTCCAGAAAACTAGATGTGGCATTTGTTTTTGTAATGTGTGTCATATATTTTGGGTGTTCTGGTAGGTGAACATACAAAAATAAAAAAAAAACAACTCGACCTACCTACGTACCCTATTTTTTTTTCTATGTTACGCCAACAACAAATTTTTTTTTTAGGCCTTACTGCAGTTATGATAGCAGATGACTTTCCATCAGTCAAGTTTTTTGTGGTGGGCATCTGGACCTAGCCACCCAAGATGGTCTTGTGGTCGAATCTCCTTCTCCATCTCTTCAGAATCAAGTCGACATCCCTACCACCTGGCTGCAGTGTTCCGTTCATATCTGCCAACCAGCCCAAGGGTCAGTGGAAGGAATTACCACAAAGTCTGCAAGAAATGGTAAGGGTGAGGAAAGTTGTATAATATGGTAATAGCTTGGGATTGTGTTTGGATTGTTTTATTTGGGAGTGATGGAGATTATTGAAAGAGTACCCTTCAACGCAAATACACCAACAGTTTTGGGGAAACCATCCTCATTTGTAAAGGTTTATTTGTTTTGATTTAGTGGGTGGGTTTGTCTGTTTTTGATAAATCCTGTTGCACCCATCTTCCTTAATGATCCATTCCTCCACTATTTCAGTTGCACATCAGCCATTTCTTACTCGTGTTGGTAGCCTATACATCAGCTACACCATGTCTACCTCCAATGTGCAACTACTCTGCAAAGTAAACACTGGGCTAGTTGCGAGGCAGTAGCGGCAAGACAGGGGCTTTCCAACGTACACAGTTATAAGGTATAGTGATGTGGCTACTCTAAAGCACCTATCCTCCCATCTCCCTTGTAGTTGCCCACAAGGTGGAGAAAAGGTTGATATGGCGTAGACAGTACCGGGTGACATGTTCTAACCTCGTATCTACCCCACGGTTACTAACGACACCATTTGTGAGTGGATGAAATAAGGGCGCTATAACTTTGGACTCTGTTTAGCATTTTTTGAGATCGTTTTACGAAATCAATTACAAGTTCAAATTGGGTATCCTCAAAAACCTCCATATTTCTGCACATCTGATAAAAAAAGTAGGCAAATATAGCCCAATACATCTAAAAAGCAAAATTGGCCATGAGAAATATCGTTCGCATGAGAGACGGTGTAAACCATGTAGCTACTCCGCGAACGGTGCAGACAGCTGCTGTGGTGGCCCAATACGTATAGAAGTTCTCTTCTTAGCGATCCACAAGTCATTGCAAAATAGCTTGTGATTGGAGTCCGGATTTAGTAAATGATTCCGGGGCCGCGGGATCCATGATACGTACGCTCCTAACAGCAGTAAAAATACATGGACTCATGGCCGCGAGTTGTATACATTGGTGGGTAGGTAATCATGGTCTAATCGGTGGTAGCTGCATGGTAATTAACAATAATGCAATTAATGTGTAGATTTCAACTTCAATTGCGACACCCAAGGGACATGCTCCAGCCAGTACCACGATGGCCTTGCTCTCCGACTTCCGTATATTCTCTCTATGTACCCGTCACACACAACCGCAAGCCCTGTGCCATCACCCCATCAACGAGTGTCAAACGACCAGTGCTGCCCTAACCTGTTCATCAAGGAATTCTTCACCACAGCCATCTCAGTATGAGCCTGGGATTACGGTGCAGCAGGCTAGAGAGGCAGGGCTTATTGCCAAGGGTGTGGCAACGGTGCCAAGGAGATGAACTTTCCGTGCCCAAAGGCCACATTTGAATGATCATTATGATTATATCAGGTGAGACTTAATGAATACTAGCAATATCTTATTGTATATTTTGGTTAGGTATATGCATCTTATTGAATAAAACCTATAATGGGGAACTATTCTATCTGAAGTGTTTAAATATGAGATTGCCAGATTCATATTGCTCACCTGGCTAATAGGAGTTGAGGCTGTGCTTGAAAACTTATACTCTTGATTGTGTTTGAGAGGGATGTATACCATTTTACCAATGATTGCAATTAGTTTCAACTAAATTGTCAGTACTTGAATTTGTGATGTCATAAATCGGGTATGAGTTGTCACATAGGCATTGACTAATGGCCAGCATATCATAATCAATCTGTGATTTCTTCATTGTAGGTTTCATCAGCTGCCTCTAGAGTGCTTCGACTCCATCCAAGCAAGTCAGGATAAATCTGTGACAGCCCTCCAGAGTGGGCAATCATTAGGCAGATTAGCCCACAGCAAGTATCACCAAGACAAGTCCATGTAAGTATAGAGTCCCTTTGACTAAATTCCTTGAGTCGGCTGGGGCAAGGATTAGCCCACCAAAACTAATCAACTAAACATTCCTTGTAAGTCATAGAAATCATTACAAGAACTGATACTTTCCAATGTTGACTGGAAAATAATGCATTTCCCTCATGAGAAGTGGAATGCCCAAATTACCATAATAACACCCTAAAAAAGAGAAGAATGGGCCGACCAGTGACCCCAGGTCACACCCTGTGACCTTAGGCTCTTCCTAATCCGTTTTGGCTGTTATTCAAAAATCGGAACGCGTGTTACCGCAGCTCTGCATTATTACAGCCAAAATTAATGAGATTTTGATACTGGATTAGTTGTCGTCTCATTCGGAATACTCATACACTATTACCCTATCTATCTGAAATATATACTGGTTATATAATGGGATTTATAGCGCTCATTCGGCGAATAAACGGAGACTTTTACGAGTCGGAGAGCTCTATTTAGTATCCATTTTTTACCGCTCAGTGCGGTCAGTGTCTGTGTCGGGAAAAGGTAAAACAAAGGCAGCCATTGACGCAGTGTTGTGCTTTGCCTGCCTTTGACTATGTGAGTTTGTTACTGTCTTTTGTTAGCGGGCTGATTGCCTAACAATTTATATGCGTTTAGTGTGTGTATTATTTATTATCTGCTTTGTGGGTATACTAATAAAATATGTGAAAAAAGTGTTTGAAAAAATTTCTTTAACGTCGTGACTCAGTTACCGAGTTGGTTTTGTGTCTTGAGTTTGCGTACCGGGAGACCTCCCGGCACGCTTGTTATTGTTCTGTACGGTTTTTATTCCATCTAGCAACTCATGCTCACCCCGTCATGGCGCATTATTGCGTACGCTGCCCCGCTTCCATTCACGAAGGGGATCCCCCTCCACCTTTTGGTCGTTCACGGGCCGTGTTTCCCGCCAAAAACCGTGCGCCTCTTTCTGTCTTGGACTGTCGGACGTTCAAGGGGTGACCATTGAGCATGGGTACGCCGCTCTGTTTGCGTACACAGGGGAGGGGGGCGGTGGAGCGGGCTCTGGTCCGGGGTGGTCCAAGCAGAAGTTGCTGCTTTGGGGCTCCCCAAAGGGGGGGAGCTTCGGCTACCTCGCGAAGCGCTGAGGGGTAGCTTCGGGCCGCCTCCTCAGCGCGTCATCGGCCGCTAGCTCGCCTGGTTCAGCCATAGGGGCTGCTCCGGTGCAGGCTAGCGCGGTCTGCGCTGCCAATCCCCCATGGGGGTTGGCGGGAGCCGCGGAACATTTCCGGTGGTGGGGAGAGGTGATGGTGGTGCCCAGGTGGCCCGGGCTGATCCATCGCGTTGATGTCCACACCTAACGTGGTTGCGGTACCCGTGTCTTCGGGCACTTCTACCGCGACTACGGAGCCATACTTCGGGGTATGTCTCGGCAAACCAGGGGCGCTGGCTTCGGTTGCTTTCCCTCTGCGGGACGCCGCAGGTGGTGACTACGCTCGCTGCACCCCGCCATCTCTAGCCTGGCTAGTCATGCAGTGCCTCCTCCGTTGACGCCGCATGCTGTCCCGGGCCCTTCGGGGCTTAGCGTGGCGAGAGGTGATCAAGCTGGGGTGGCTCCGCGTTGCCCAGCTGACTAGGTAGGGCTCAGGCCTCTCATGGGGTAAGCCCGCTGTGGGTGCTAGGCTGGTCCGCCGGCACCTGCTTCGCGGAGGGTCCCTTTGGTGGGGTACCTATTCGGTGGTGCCCTGCCACTGGCGTTCCTACGGGCAGCCGTTCGTGGCATACCCCTGAGGGGACTCAGACCAGCCGCAGACTGCATTCTCCGGTTACGCATGCATCCCGTCCGTGATTATCCACCCCCAGTCGTGCTGGGACTCTCTGGGGCTGGTCTGTATGGTATTGGTCCTTCGACCGGGGCTCCCGCAAGTGGGAGCCCCTCCAGGCTATTGTCACTCCGCGCCTCCCGCCGTCGGCTGCCCACAGGCGCTGAGCACCAGGTGATGTCGGGGCTGCTTCTGACAGTTACGAGCGGGGCATTGCGCCGCTACTGCAGCGGATTGTCTCCCGTCTGGGGGCCGGTCAAGCTGCGGGGTACAGACGGTACAGGGCCGGGGCAGTGCGGTTGTACACGTCCACTTTCCCTTCGGGCCTTACGGTGCATGGGAATTGGGGTGTCGGCCCCATGCCATCTCGGCCTGTACCCTCGTTCAGGGTCGGGTTGGTGCAGTCGAGCCCGTGGCTCCTGCTGCCCAGCATATGCCAGTCGGCTTGCGTCCTGCGGGAGGCCCTGGTGTCGAAGCCCAGGTGGCGAGCCTGGGCCCACCGCCTTCTTCAGGCTGCCTCCATGGGGGCCTCAGTGCAGGCTGCGGCATGCCCTTTCAGGGCGGCCCGGCGCTGCATGGTGGACGTTTATCCGCCGTCATCGGCGTTAATTTCCGCGTGGACGTTTATCCGCCGTCGTTGCCGTTGATTTCCGGGCTAACCACGCAATCTGGTCTTCATCTTACGGGGGCTGCTGCTCGGGTGTTGTTGTCAAACATCCCTGGGGTTGAATTTCAACTCTCGGCGCCGCGACCTGTCTCATTGCGGGGATGTAGCGCCGCCTTGGCTCTCGGGCATCCTTCAGGGATGCTGTAGGTTTTTTTCTCGGTGGTTCTCTTGGATCTACTCAAGTCTGCTCTTTGCAGGGTTCCCTAAGGGGCGGCCAGCTTGAGTGGCTTCACCACTGGGCTGGCATGTTCGCCTGCCTGGTGTGAAGCCTTCAGCCTTGTGAGTCCCTGGGTTACCGCGTCCCTTCTCTGACGTTGCTCTAGCGTCTGCATGCAGGGTCCCCACCTTGGGGATGCTCCTGCCCTGCCTGTGGTGGGCCAGATCGCCTCGGCCTGGGCATGGGGGCGCATCATGCGTGATAGCTTGCAGATTCGA
>JAMKCH010040248.1:0-12983 GCA_023653785.1 Ophioderma brevispina
TTTTCCATAGTTAAAATACTAAACAGGAATAATGAACTGAGATTTGCAACTTCCAGAAAGTTTTGGTTTATAAATGATGTCCAAAAAACTAGCTTGTCCATTTGCGTAACGTCCATGACGCCGACTTCTGAAGCTATTTTCTTGTTAATGAACGAGCGTTTCTAGAGGTTTGATGTTCTTGTTAAACTTAGTATGTTAACTCTCAGTACCTAACATAAATTAAATTCCTTAGCTTCAGATGTTTGGAATACATTTTGAATACAGAGAGTGGGCAAAATGTAACGTCCATGACGGTGGAATTGCCCCTATACAAAATTAAAAATTTTATCTTTTTTTTTTTTTTGTTATTTTCTTAGGGGTGGTTTTTTTTTATATCTAATCTATTATACCTATCCAACCATGACATTACAAAATGATTTGCCTCTGGTCCAAGAAAAAGTGTGCCGTGGTCTCTTTTGTGTCATGTCCCTTAATTTTGTGGGGGGAGTGGATATTGCGCAAAATCCCTCTAATTACTCTTTTTCATGTATTTTTGCAATGCTTTTAATGTCTAATTATACGTAACAAGCTCAGATAAGCCGTTTGAAAGTTTCGTGAAAATTGGCATTGCATTTTCTTAAAAATTGATAATTTTAAGTCAAAATTGAGCATGAGGGCAGTTGTTCCAAGAAAAGACTGTGGGAAATTCACATAGTTGCTTTCATGCAAACTGAATGAGATAGAATGCTCAATTTCTTTGAGCAGGTCAAGTTGTGATCATCTTTGTAGCTGCACACTTAAAAAGCGAATGAAAAAGTGTTACCGAAAAATCTCGAAAATCCCAACGCTACATTTTGACCTAAACGTATTTTTAAGAAACACAATGTCCAATTTTCCATGCAACTTTTCAAAATCAGGTACCTTCAATTCATTACATATTTTTCAATGAATGTCCTTAAAATTTCCTGAAAAAAAGAGTAATTAGGGGGGTTTGCTAAAATCCATCCCAACCCAAAATTAAACATGACACAGAGGGCGCTGCAAACTTTTTCTTGGACCCGGGCAAAAAATGTTGTCATTTCCAACATTGACAAAGTAGAGCACAAAAAACCCAGCCCTATGAAAGCAAACGACCATTTTGCCTCATCCATTTAAAGAACAAAATTCCCCCTCCAACATCAAAATTTCCTTTTCCCAGGAATTCATTCCTTCCCAAGTCCCCCCACTTTTCCATGCATGCTCAATACCTAACCCTGCCTTAGGAATGTGATCGGTTTCTGGCCCATGGCATGGGCAATCACCAATGTTACAACATCGAATTACATCCTTGAATGGCTTTTTTACACCCTGCAAATGAGAGAACAAAAAAAATATTTTTTTCCAAAAAGGTGGCAATATTTTTGTAAAAAAAATGCCAGCATTTAGTGCTTTAAACAATTAAGTCTCAAAGCGCTTTACATTTATTCCGCTGTCACTAGGATAAATCACATTTTTCACATATTGGAAATTCGGCAGCCAATTATAACGGCGCACAGTACATGTATGAATACCCCTAACAGCTCCCCATTTACACCTGGGTGAAGTGAGAAAAGCGAGATAAAGTGTCTTGCCAGGGACACAACATGTTGGCCACGGCAGGGCTCAAACTCACAACCTAATGATCATGAGTCCTGTGCTGGTCTTGGTAGAATACAATCCAACACCCCTAGTGGGGAAAAACGGATCAGTGACGTATGTGCGTGTGTGTGAAGCGAAACTATTTGGGATATATGAAAACAACAGTGTCTGAATTATCAAACTCACTTATTGTGAGTGGTGCCCAGTACGCAATATATTTTTCTGTTAACATTTGCTATGGCAGTAATTATATAATATTGGATGGCTGAGGTTGATAACAGAAAATATCGCCCGAGCCTAGATCAAATATCGGGCGAGTCGAAGACGAGCCTGATATTTTCTTGGCGAGGGCGATATTTTCTGTTATCAACCGAAAAAAGCCATCCAATATTATTATTATTATGCAAGAAGAAGCTGACATGACAAAAATAGTTTTAAAATGGCTTCAAAACTAATAAAAACAGTATTTGCTTGACCGAGTGCCCAATATTTTTGCGTATTGTGCAGTGTTGGGCGGTACGCGCTAATCGCACTGTGGTATTGCACCACAGATGCATAATAATATACTATACAGTACAAGTACGGACTTGTGTTTATTTTCAATTAAAGATAATAGAAAAGCTGATTTACAAATAAATTGGCGTGATAAGGATTCAATTATGAGCACATACCATTACCACTAGACCACAAGGGATTAGCTGCCGAGGTGTGTTTTTATTCAGATAAACCTTCACGAATAAAGGTCATTCCTAATATACAATAGATACGTAAAAGGACATACACAATCAAGTTTTGCCCGATGTTGGGGTCCAGAGACAATAAATCACATTCTTCTGTATTGTAGTAAATATGATGGGTTAAAGAAAAGCCTTTTAAATGTTAGTTTAATGAGTGCCTACTGCTAGTGAGATTTTAGGAGGAAAACCCACCTCCTGTTGAGGCTGTGTCAATTATTAGGCCATGGTGATATGTAAATTTCATTATGTGATTGACAGCGTTTTGTTTAAGAGTTTGTCTCCAGTTTTTGGCTCTTGTTTTCTCTTTTTGACCCTTTACTGATGTGGCACAAAAAATCCGTTTGAGTATAGTGCCAAGGTCAACCCATTCCAACCACCCAAAATTACTACTGAAACTGTGACTGTGAAGATGAAGCTGCCTATGTTAACATACGGAAAATAACATATAGCGTCCAGTACACCACGAATGTGGTACTCAGCCCCTTTGGTCAGTACAAACCCTCAGCATATCAGCGCCACAGACAGTGGAGCACCTCTTGGTCTGCCTGCTGCTGGCAGCGGCCGGCAGGGCGGGGGACCTTGCGGGGTTCCGGGGGGGCAGCCAGACGTGCCCATCTCTGGCTGGATCGTGTGAGAACCTCAGTGTTTGGACACGATAAGAAGAAGATAGTAGTACCAATCCCCTCACACACAAGGACAGACACAGGATTGCATTGCCAGCATGTTGTGTTGACATCAGTTTACTGTTACTTTCATTTGACAAGAGTAGCTCTACTCATAAAAAGACTAATCACTGGACAATATGTAATATAACAAGATTAGTAGTACGGGGAGGACTGTCACTGAAATGAGAGATAGGTCACCATTCACGCCGTGATTCATCAACTAGGAATAGCTTTATGATTATCAACAGAGGCATATCCAGGATTGATTACCCGCGGGGGCAAACTGACGATGAACTTTGGCACCCCTGTGAAATTGAAAATGGCCACCCCATTACACGTCTTCTGAATATGCATAACATCCAAAGAAATAAAGTTATCAATTTGAAAACTTTTTCAATTGTGTCGGCAAATTGACAGTTTGTCGGCAAACCCACCCCATTGGCGGATTTAAGAGGCAGCAGTGTGATCAGCAGCTGCTGACAGGGTCACCTAAAATATGCTAGCAGGGCACTCCCCTCAGACACACCTAGTCGCACTAAAGTGAGGACATTTCATTTCCTTTCCCGAAGCCTTTTTTGTTGTGACGCCACGTATTTTGGTTATATATCCCACTTTTCAGTTGCTGTTTTCGCGCCCCCTTTACCCATAATTTTTATCAGCCATCCTTTTGTTTTTTTTTTTGTTTTGATGACGCCCCACCTTATTATATCCTTAAGCTCCAATTTCCTTTTGCCAATCTTTGCGTTCCTTTTCCGTAAACCATTATGCAACGCTTTCGGGTTTGTTTCGTTTTGACCGCCCTTCATTTTGCGTTAGCTCCGAAATGTTGCTATTTTAGCGCCCCTTAATCCTTAAACTTTTTTCAACCATTGCTTCTTTTGGCGCCCCTTCTTTTCATTTTTTTTGCACATTTTCGCCCTAATTTTGGTGCTCCTTAGCTTCCCTTACATATTCTCCTTTTTGCAGAAGAACGTTTCTATCTCTTTCCCTGTAGTTGTCCCTTCCCTGTTTATCTCTTACTTTTTCTTTCCTTCCTTCCAATCCATCTATAATTTTCTTTAGTTCCTTCCTCTTTCCTTGCCCCTTCCTTTCCCTTTTTCCCCTTTCCTTAGTTTTTCTCTTCCTTCTTTTTGGCGCCCCCTTTGGCTACCTGGGGGGCAGGCGCCCCTTTGCCCCCCAGGATACGCCACTGATCAACACCCCTCAACAATGGGCATGATTGAAATGTGAATGTAATCATTATATTACATGCACATTGCACTTCCTCTTTGTATAAATTGAGTCAAGTGCAATTCTTATGTGAAAATTTGGGCTTAGTAGTCAGACCTAAACCAATGATCCTATAACCAGATCGTACACTTCGCTACATACCGGTGAACGTGTAGCTGCTACTTCCAACAAATCACTACATGGGGAATACGCCGACATGCGTCCAGTAAGGTACTGAAGCAGACGACGGCGGCTGCGCTGCAGAACTATAGGAATGATAAGGACCTAGATTTGAAGCAAGTTTGCATTAAAATTGAAGAAAGAGTGGAAATGAGTGAAAACGTGTTTGCATGACAAATTTATATAACAGTGGTGCAAAGCTAGATCCCTATTTTGGCAGTTTTTTTCCCCTTTTATCATCTCACCAAATAACCCCTGCTGAGTTCCTGCTTAGTAGATTTTGTGTCAAATGACCGGAGAATTTTTTCACTGGACATTTAATTCTGATTGAGTAACACAATAGGTCCACTTGGACCCCGTAATTCTAAGCTGTGAAATGCAATTTTTTTCCAACCTCCAAATATTTTTCCCAAACCTCAAGCAAAATTTATAGACATTTATATTCTGCTAAATGCACATTCAAAATAGTGCTTAGTGTGGCAAAACTAATTCACATATTGCAATGGCTATTCATACTCTTTTATTGTCTGACAGAAGCACTTGTTAACTGAAGATAGAAATGTGATCTCAAAAGTTTCACCAAGGCACAAAAATCATGAACGTTACGCACCTTTTGGAAACTGGCAAGTCCTGATTCACTGGATTAGTAGTACTACATACAAAAAATTTGGATGGCTGTCTCTGGCCACAATTATTCCACTGGACCAGATAATCTAACATTTGGAAATTAATGGGGTCCATTGCGTAACTTCAAGTAAAAACCTAAGTGGGAAACCTTCAACCCCTGTTGGCATGAAGGTGCGCACTCTACAGGTCATTGTTATCTTGTGCCCGGAACCTTTCTTGAGTACCTCCATTCTATTCGTCCTTTTCTTTCGTTCTTCCTTTTTAATTTCTTTTCCTATTCTTTTCTTTTTTCCTATTCTTTCTTTTTTCTATCCTTTCCTATTCTTTTTTCCCTATGCTTTCTTTTTTTCCTATGTCTTTCTTTTTTCTATCTTTTCTATTCTTTTTTCTATTCTTTCTTTTTTCTATTTCTTTCTTTTTTCTATCTTTCTCTTTTTTCCGTATTCTTCTTTCTTTCCTATTTTTTTCCTTCTTATTCTTTCTTTTTTTTAGTTCTTTCTTTTTTCTATTCTTCCTTCTCCGTGATTTTTCCGATTCTTTCTTTTTTCCTATTCTTTTCTTTTCTTTCTATTTTTTCCTCTTCTTTCTTTCTGTTTTCCTATTCTTTTCTTTTTTCCTATTCTTTTTTTCCTATTACTTTCTCTTTTTTTCTATTCTTTCTTTTTTTCCTATTTGCTTTCTTTTTTTCCTATTCTTTCTTTTTTCCTTTTCTTCTTTTTCCTTTCGTCTTTTCCAGCCTTTACTTTCTTTTTAACAAGCACTAGTGGGTCTACATTTAATTGGGTACCGTGTGGTAGCTGTGAATCTAACGCTTTCCCATTATATCAATTTTACATATATTGCCAACAAATATATTAGTGAAATTTTATTTTTCAACATTTTAAATTAAAATTTAGCTTTTAGTGCCTTTTTAGCCAGTGAACCTTAATTGAAAATATTCTTTATTTTCAGGATATAGTTATGATGAATAAAGATTAATCAAATATGACATTTAAATAGGCTTGAACTGAGGTCATGAATCTGTACACTTTATCAAGGATTTTTTTGTGTCGTAACTTCAACCAAGGACTTTTTTTTATTAAGAGTGGACGCTACCCCCACCCCCAGACCTGGTCCCTTCGTCAATTTAAAAAAATACTGAAGAGTTCCCGATTTTCCATTAGACCCCAGCCCATCCCATGCAAAATGCAACATGCATACTGGCTACTGCACAAGTCCTGTAACAAGAGTATTCAATCAATCATCAACCTCACAGTCACACACATATTTTGTCCATTATATTTTATGGAAAAATGAACTTGAAGTCTTACTCTTACTTTGGTAGTCTACCTCACCTAAAAGTTTAATGAGTCGCAAAGTTTGGACCGTCCTGAGACAAAACAAAATTGAATGCACGTACCTACCTGCAGTGCATCGGCAGAATCGACACAGCGACACTGACGCTGCCGCTGTGCACGCACTTTCACTCACAAACTTCGTTTGTTCAACACCCCCATAAACGTTTTCTTACCTCTGTTTGTCTTTAGGGAATCGAAAGAAATTAAATTTGGTAAAGAAAAAAAAAAAAAAAAAAAATTAATTTTTGGGGTATTTGAACAATTACAGCTGAACACTAGACTTTGATCTACTCGCCATTGCTTCTGCACGTATGCGATACAGATTTTCGTATTTTTACCTACCTGACGCTTGGAGCGCCCTTCCCCATGAACATCCACTTCCCGTTCCACAAAAATAGGGGGAGTGTCCAATTTTGTGTTAAGGATCATTGCTAAACCTGATTTAAGTTACCCTCTCTCCATTTTACCTTTTTAAGGCAATTACAGTATGTAAAACAACCAACTTTAGGCATGTGAGTCTTGGACATATGGTTTTTGGCTTTCAATTACCCTGCCTCCCCGGGCAATACATGCCAACTTAACATCGACGGTGAATTCAAATCGGAGTGCTAGTCTTTAACGGCACACAGCAGGAGGCGCTCTTTACACACATTGGACAAAGACTTGACTAAAGGCACTAGCTGGTCATCGAATAATTAAATGAGTGACCGTATTGGAAATTAGAATTACACTGTTTTACAGTCGGTAATCCACTAACCTCGACGGATTTTGACGAACGAAGGTTTATTGTGATTTTGTAATGTCACGGGGAACCCGACTGGGACCGAGGTTGCCATAGAAAATACACACAAAATCCCCCAAAATTTACCGTTTGGAAATCCCAGATGATCAAATCGAGCACAGCAGATCGTGTCCGACCCCCATTGCTGGGCTTCCATAGACCGAGTAAGTAGGGACCCATTCGATCCATGTTAGAGACAGGGCACATCTGAGAGAGTGCGCTATGGGGCGCGTATAACTTTGACGTGAAATATTAGTCCTGATGTAAAAACTGCCATGTTTTTCACCTGTTAAAAACTGAGATTTTTATTGCTGGTTTTCAGGGAATTTGTTATAAAAACAAAAATAATGAATTTTGTTGCTGACTTTGGTTTTTTTTTGACAAATAGTTCAGTAAATAGACCGTCAGCCAAGAAGGTTTGGTAGACGAATGAGATACCAATAGCTGAATACGGCAAAATTCAGAAAAAAATAGAAACTTTTGAAAATTGGAAGTCTGCGGGAGACCCGTTGTTGCGTGTGCCTCCGGGAGAGGGTAAAGTTTCTAGGGGGTCAAATATTTGAACTGCTCTAAATCTAATGAATATAGATCAAATTATTCCTTAGGTTTACCAGGAGTAAAAAAGTCAATTGGGTCACATGTGTGTGGTGCTTTCCTTTCCAAGAATATTTGTGAAAATAGGACAAAGGTATTTGTTGATTAAAGGAAGTCCACAATTGTAATAAAGATTCTTTGCTAAAAAAATTTAAAAAATAATGATCTGTTCAAAAATATGCTTGTATTTTGCATAGGGTGGTCCATTCATCGGGAAGGGTATAATGTACCCGTCCCCATAGATTCCTACAGGATTTTGTACCCATTCCATAATAACAACAAGAAGATTCCGAAAGTGCAAAGGCATTTCATATTGGATTCAGTATCAGTTTAATTAATAAAAACATATTTTTACAAAAAATAGGAGTATTGCAACGGGTGACCTTTCTGAATAAACAAATGACATTTAGCACATTTTCCCCAAATCTTGGAAAGGAAAGCACCCAGCGTGTGACCCAATGACTTTTTACTTTGTAACCTGAGGACTAATTTGAGCTATATTATATTCGATTAGAGCAGTTCAAACATTTGACCCCCATAGAAACTTTACCCTTCTCCTGGGGCTAAACGCAACAACGGGTCCCGGCAGACTTTCATATTGCAAAAGTTATATTTTCTTGAATTTCCGTGTTCAGATATTGGATCTGTTCGTCTAACCAAAAAACCTTCTCGGGCTGATGCCATAACTGAAACCAGAGGGTCCCCATTATCTTAAACTGTCCTCTCATTGAACGGCCCTCTGGTTCAGAACGGAGCCATTGCGGAGGAGTATGAAACGAATAATAGAGACGTCAGTAGATGATAACGAGTAGTGTTAAAGAAAATGTTGACATCTGGTTTTGGTTTACACCGAAACTATTTGACAAACAGCTAAATGTCAGGGATCAAAGTATAATATTGGTTACTTTGGTAACTTGTTAGTTTTTAACCGTAGTTAAAAATAGATTTTTTTGGACAAAAAACAAACACTAAAAACGGGGGCCATTTTTGGGAAAAAAATGCCAAAATATCAATCCAAAAAAATCTTTGGATTACAACGCGCTGACTGGGTTGACGAAAACTTCAATGCTTTAGCCATACAGAAAACAATCTTAGTGAATCCAGGAGGGCTGCCAGTTTCTACCGGTTGGGCAAAAATGTCTTTTTGGCTCAAACATTGGCCCTAATGCCCAAAAATGGGCAACTTTGACAAATTGTCCTATAATAGGAGTGGGCTAAATGGGGGATTTTTTTGTTGTATTTTGCCAACAGTTTTTTTGTATTCCATTTACTCTATTCAACATGAAATGACAATTTTTTTTGCATGGGTTAAGAAAAAAGTGCGCGCCCAAAAATCCAAAATGGCCGCCGATTTCCTGAAAAATAGGGTTGTTGTCGCCAAAGGCTTTGTTGTCGACAATATTGTCGTGGCCTGCAGTTATTTATTGCTGTCGACAAGCATGGATGATTGTCGATAAAAATTTCTAGTTAGAAAATTTACCTTATATAAGCTTAAAACATCGCCGGAAAATAGTTAGCGATTTCCTCACCAATTTTCTATATTTTTTCAGCTATCTTTAAGTCGTGCGTCGGCGGTCGCATCTTTTTTTGACAAAAACAAATCCCAGTCACCACTGCGCATGTGTGATAAGGACGGGGAAATCCGTATGGCGTAGCCGAACTCACTCGAACATGGCAGAGCAATCGCGAAAAATCGCTACCTTTGAATAATCCCCTTTTACTTATGACGTAGTCGTAACGGACTCCGACTGACTCCCTTGTGAGCCGAAGCCGACTTTCGGCAATATCGGAAGTCTGATAATGTCAAAAACGACGGAAGAAAACGAGTGAATATCAAAACGTAAGTTATGGGTACGGCCGCTGTCGGGTACTTATTGTCAGCTCAAATCTTACATATTTTGTACGTTAAAATATAAAGATTTGCACCGTTAAATCATGTCATATCATTTTAAGACATTGGTTGCGATAAAAGCGATTTTGATGGCGGTCAATGCGTGTGTCAGGATACTGAATTTTGTTCCGTTCACTCACTCAAATAGGCCCGTGCACGCTTACAGTAGTAACGTTGAGTGGCTCGCGTCGTGTACAATGCCAAACATGAACAGGCGAACTACGAGTGACGTAAAATCGTTTATTAGACTTTTTGGCGAAACACCTGTCGACGTCGGATCTGAAATTTGACGATGTCTGACCAATTTAAAAATCCTACTCGACAACAACCCTACTGAAAAATCACATTTCGACCATAAATTGTCATTTGTGGGTCTCTTGGTGTGGTTTGTTATTAACCGATGTGTTTTGGGGTCAAAGATTCCATGAAAAATGTATGCCAGTTTAAAAATTACGGCTAAATTATGCAGTTATTGAATTAAGGACATTTTTTGATAATTTTGCCATATATAATGAGGGTGAGCTGTATTCAACGGTTACCTAGAGACGCGGTTAGATTCCTCAAGAAAAAGGAAGTCCTTAAAAAAATTCTCTTTATTTCAAAATGTTAATGATGTGTGAAGAGATAATTAGAACCACGTATGATTTTTTAGAAACGCCTAATTTTGCATATTTTCACATCTTCCCAGAATTGTAAACAGGCGCTGGCAAACCAAAAGAATGACCCACACGCACGGCAAACAACTAGAATCCTTTTCAATGAAAATGTAGGTCGTCCGTGGGGCACTTCTCTGGTTCTGCATTGATTTAACCCCTTGTAATATATGCGATTTTCTAAAGTTTCAGGACGAAAAGTTTTGATGGTCTCAACATCATTTACCACTGTTACATAATGATAATTTTGATTTAAAAACCTGGACACAGAGGATTGACTGATTGCATAGGATTTTTTCTTGGTCAAAATCCTGAGGATAAAGACATATTGAGGAAATTATAATGTTGAAAAAAAAATATATTTTGGAAGATTAAACATTTTCGGAGGTAGGGGACCGGCGGGTCCCAGGATTTGTAGGCCTGCACAGAACGATAACACACAATACAAAGTGATCCTAATGACATAAAAAATATACCAAAATTAAAAAAATTAAAAAAATTAAAAAAATTATTTTTTTAGGTTTACAAGACAAGCACAGTAAATACTGGCCCCACATAACCGTGAACGACCTTTAACCTCAATCGTACCAACATAGGGTATAGAACACTAAACCAGGCTTGCCATAATAAAAAAAAATTGGGATGGGTTGCTTTCTTGTATGGCATCGGAAAAAAAAAACTTACTTTAAAATGCATTCTTAAAAATTTAAAACTATACAAAGATAAAAGTACTTCAACAGATACAAAGCCAATAGGCCTATAGAACTACCGCAAACGGCTCCTTTCGAGCCATCCGACTGTCCAAACTTCATAGTTTATATAGCTGCTTAAACATTCAGAATAGTGATACACATGTAATTCACTACCTTTTCTTATCATCCTCTATTTTGCACTAAACACTCAAAAGAGAGACCTTCTAAAAAAACAAGACCTCTGTCAGCCGTTTTTTCACCTCATAAACCCCTCACATCTGCGTTATAGGCATAGATTCAAAAAACTCAGTGTGGTGCAATTATCTCTTCCACATTTAAAAATTCATTACATAAGATATTTTGTAAGGAATGCCTTTTATTGGGAGAATTTAAACGCCGTCTCTAGGTTAATCATGAATTACAGCTCAACCCCTATATCCAAGAGGAGTACTCCTCAACATGATGCAGATGTCCGCAGGGACCTCTACAACGTCAACAAATTATCCGAAAAAAGAGATGATTGAGAACATTATTGTACTGTTGGGACGATTGTCAAGCAGAGGAACCAGTGGTATTTACATGGGAGAGAAATACTGGAACATTGAATGGTGCAAGAAGCAGAGACTGGAATACATCTCATTCTCAAGAACCTATGTTCCTAACCATAACACCAAACCCACTTGCTGTTATTTGGAAGAGGTAGCAACAAAAGATTGGTACATTGGGTTCTACATGAATGACAATGGGGATGGCAACTTTCCGAGTGGACCACCCGATGCAGTGCTGTTTCCGGAGATGGAATCTGGCAGCGACCACACAGGGCTGAGGACATTCAGTAAACTATATAGAGCAACGATTGTTGCCGTGGCCGTTTCAGGAACCTGGAACGTCTCTAGTAGAAAGCCACATTTTGTCTAAAAGCAATGCCAAAGAAATGAGGACATCTTTTTGCGAAATTGCTCATTAAGGTAAAAATGAGCAGAAATGTTGTCAAAACAGGTGTCACTCTCCACCTGATGGCTCTTGCAGCTATTGTTGAGATGGCATTAACAGATGCTGCACCCCCCAATAACATGGGGTTAGAGACCACAAACAGTAAAACACCACAATGACAAAGTGATGGCTGAAAAGTGATATTTTGGGGAAACGGCGGCCATTTGGGATTTTGGCCGGCGCACTTTTTTTTCTTACACCCCAGGCGAAAAATTTTGTCATTCATGTTGAGATAGAGAAATGGAATACCAAAAAAACGTTGCAAAAATAAAATGACAACAAAAAATGATTTTCACACAGGGATTAGCCCCATCCTACTATAATTTCAATTTTTACCACTTAATGGGTGGGAATTTCACTTCAAATTTGACAGTGAAGAAGAGAATAACAGATGAACTTTGCAATGGGATAAATTTGACCAAATATGGCACCAAAAGATCCACTTTACAATGTTGTTGTTTTGTGTGGTGGCACAGTATTCGCATTCGAGTTTTACACAGTATTCTATGGGACACTCATATCCATTATCAGAGATATTGCACAACCCTCGCAGTCTTTATTTACGAACTTCACTTAGAAATGTCGTTACAAATCACAATTTTGGTTGTCAAATTATTCTAAGAGTGTATCTTCAATATTAGCAATATCCTTGAAAAATTAATCACTTTCAAAATTTCATGCAGTCCCTATATGTCGCCTGTACTAGGATGTAGCCTATGGTGCCCAGTGCGGATGCTCAAATTGATCCCAAATCCACATGAGAATACACGTATTTGGGAATTTCATTGATGGGTTAACACAACCTTGACCTTGCCTTATCACCTGCAGGCTGCCAGGGACAGGTGTGCAACGAAGATTTTGAAAGCACCCAAATACTGTGTCATAATAATAATTTCATAAAGATTTAGACACTCAATAGATTCTACTTGTAGTTGGCTACAGAAATGTCTAAAGAGTGAAAAAAGGATTTTGATTTGCTTAAGTTTCAATATTAACATAGGCTGAATTTCATTATTTGCTGCTCCTTA